>VYZW01040881.1:350187-373049 GCA_013401315.1 Balaeniceps rex | reverse complement strand
GCCATGAGCAGGAACAAAGCGACGGGGCCAGGAATGCAGAGCAACCGACAGCATTTCTATGCTAATGAGAGCTCCGAGTTAGGGCCTGTGGCAAATTGGAGAGAAAATCCAGGCTTGAAAGGATGCAACTTTTATGTCCGATGAGCGTCGCTGGGCTCCAACGCCAATCCTTCTCCCTCGGTTTATTTTTAATTGACTCCTACTAAGCCGGAGTACATGTTCATCCGTTCCAAATGGAACAGCTGTTGAAACTGAAAATCAGCATCATAAAGTGCGGACGTATATATTTTGTGGTGTTCACTTCTTAGCGCTCCATTTCCAAACCTCAGCAGTCTGCCCAGAACAAAGGATGCCTTGGCAGAGCATTAACCCCATCCTGCAACCCTTGCATCCCCTTGCGCTTGTGCAGAAAGGGCTCTGGGCTGGATCCTGCGCTAAGCGTCACCTGTACACTGTGGCAGTGCAAGGTGACAGACTGGAAAAGATCAGTCCCACATCACCTTCATAACCTGTCAGGGATCATACCAGTTCCTCCTTTTACATCTCTGCAGAACCTGAGACTCGGGGTACCAGCAACAGAAATATTAATAGGAAAGACCATAAAATCTGTCCCAAACTGTGCAGAATTCCTGTGCTTTGTCCAGTTAAGGGGACATGACACCAGTTGCTTGGTCTATAAAGGGTGCTAAGTCTTCTCTAGGCTTCAAAAGGACCATTGCATTTTCTATGGCCTGAGTAACAGGTCAAGGAGATTATGGGCCAACACAAGGCAGAGGGTGTCTGGTGTGGTCTGCTTGTCCCAGTCCGCTTCCTTTCCAACAACAGGAGGAAGCAGGCACTCAGCACTCTTTGCCAACTGTGAAAACCCAACCTTACGCACCTCCAAACAACAACCCGCACCTCCAAACAACAACCCGTTCCTGGTAATTGCCCTGCTCCCCATCTTGCCAACCACTCCCCAGGCAGCTCACAAAGGCAGCTACACTTCAGTCAGCCCTGCACTACAGCCCCAGCAGGGAGTGTTTTGATCAACAGGGTCAGAACCAAGATCTCCATCCTTTGCACAACTGTCCACCGACAGGCCAGCACACAAAACCCTGCACCCTCAGAAACAAGACCTGACAAGGCACTGGCCCCTGAAGGTGGACTGCTGGACTCCATGACCTAATACAATCTCTGGGTTTTAGCAGGCATGATGTTCTGATCATCAGGCAACAGAGCTGACATGCTGGTGCTTGGTCCTTCTCGCAAATAAACCATGCCCTCCTACACAACGAAAACACCAGCTGGCTAAGTCTTGGCCATCGCACTTCTTAGTCTCAAGGGATAATAATCCAGAGACCTGGCATTGCAAAATATACTGGAGAACCCCACGGATTGCCAAATTCCTACAGCAATCCCAAGTCAACAAGGAAATGTTGCAAATGGGAGCAATAGGGATCCAACCTGGGAGCTGCGCTCTGCAGAGCGCCAGGATCCATCAAGCAGGGATTGAGCTGTCTGCTAACACAGTGCTGTGGGGTCTGGCTGGCTCTGAGTACGGGCAGGGTTCACTCCTGTCTCCCTGGAAAGAGACCATGTACTTTGAGGTGAAGAGGGCAAATGGCAAATTTCTAAGGCTGGTGTGCTAGTGTCTTTCCCAAATGGAAGGACAAAAGGGGCAATAAAGACTCCACAGGGACCAGGAGAGGCAGGATGCTGCAGACCAGCTGGTGAGTGGTATTCTCCTTTTAGATTGGATATTAGGAAAAATTTCTTCATGGAAAGGGTTGTCAAGCATTGGAACAGGCTGCCCAGGGAACTGGTTGAGTCCCCATCCCTGGAGGTATTTAAAAGACGTGTAGATGTGGTGCTTAGGGACATGGTTTAGTGGTGGACTTGGCAGTGCTAGGTTAATGGTTGGACTTGATGGTCTTAAAGGTCTTTTCCAACCTAAACGATTCTATTCTATCCTGCCTCTGGTACTCCAGTAGGTTCAAGGCTTGGGACAAGGAGCATTCCTGGATGCTTCTTGCTAAAAGTTACAGCTGCCAACCTCCAGTTTGGCAATAGCCCCCTCAAAAGCCTGCGCTCCTCTTCTGTTCTCTGACCTTGGCCTGAAGGAATCAGAAGAAGAAAAGTGGAGCAATGCTCCAGATAGCCTGGCCATGGAGTCCAACTGTAGATACCTGCTGGAAACGTTTCTGTGGGTGGCAAGAATTGCTAATGGGGGAATCAAAGCTCAACCCTTCTCCCTCAGGAGTTTGCAGCAGGGTTTCTACACTATCAGTTGGAAAGGGCCTGGATCCCTCATACCAACAAAGCCAGAGGGAAAACCTCCTAAGAAAGCTAGATCCTGCTGCAGGAAGCCTATCCCTCCCCTGTATCCTGGGGAGCAGAATCCAACCATGTGAACAGACCTGGAGGAAAACCCCAAGAATGAACAGGAGAAGGGGGAGTGGATGCAGATAACACTTGCTAGCATGTGTCAGCAGCACTTTTTCTATAAATAATATTTCACACCAGGGGCATACTGGGCCAGCCATTTCAGATGCTTTGGCATTTATTAAGGTGGTTTGCTGGGAGCTGAGGTGTTTAGAAAACCTGTCACTGACCCGTGTGCTACAATCTTAAAATAATTGATTAATTAAAAGCTGACCCTGAGCTTCTTGGAAAGTCTGGCTGTATCTGCCTAGCTCTAAAAACAGAAAAGGCAATTTTTATGTTTTGCCAACCAAACAAATCCAGCTTCAGACCTCTGATTAAATATTAACTACTTTGCACAGACCACAAGCAAGATCCACAGCTATTTATTGCTCCAAAGGCAGCTGCAGCAAGAAACAAAACAAAACAAACAAAACCAGCCAGGAATGAACGGTGTCATCCACATCAACAAGTTTCCCATGTGTGCTTGAGTCAGCTTGAAGCCAGGAGGCATTTAAGAGCACGTTTCACTGGGCTCAGCGCTCAGGGACCCAGCGCTGTCGGTGCCTTTCTCTCCCAGGCCCACATGCCTCCCAGCACCTACCGCTCCTCCCTGCACCGCATGAGTGAACCGACTACAGGCCCACTCCACAGGCTAATGACGTCAATGATCTTCACTTTGGAGCTCACTACAAAACCTCTGTTGATGCCTGCAGAGCTAATATCACTTCGGGAGGGTAAACTGGTGACTGCCTGATTTATCCCCCTTTCATCCCCTTTTCAAAGCCTAGTTTGGGACCAGCAGAGGCCCAACAATGACATTTAGAGACACAGAAGGAGGTGAGCGTGTGCTGCAAGAGGCACAGACCCCGTGGCGGGACTGCTGCTCTGAGCGGTGCTCGGCCGGCACCGTTAGCCTGCAGACGCAGAGGTTGATGAGGCTGCTGTTGCTGCAATGTTTAGCCCTGTGCAGTGACGGCTGGGGCACAAGTGTAGCACACCAGTGGCAACGAAGGTCAAAACAATGTCCCCATGCCAAAACTGCCCATTTCTTGCAGTCCTATTAAACACCTGATCACACCATGACAGAGATTTGTCTGTTTTAAAAAAATGATCGCCCATTTCTCTGGATGGTACAGCCTCCACCTTTCCTTCTCCTCCTCCCGGGCAGAAGGGCTGTAGCGTGGGCATGAGGGTTGTTTCCAAACTGTCCAGCACACAGCGACCAGCAGCGTGATGGTGGGCAGTGGGTGTGCAGGTCTGCTCACCGCTGTACCCCCGGCAGCTGCCCCACGATGTACGGCACTCACACAGCTGCCTCTCCTGTGGGCTCCTCACGTGCTTAGAGTTCAGGAAGTGCTGAAGGGCTGCGGGGAGCAGAGCTGCACTCTTTGCTGTGCATCTGTCTTCTCAGGCAGGCATTTGCAACCCTCCATGACTTGGGGCCTTGCTAAAGCCAGGCTGAGTGGGGCAGCCTGCGGCACCGGCTCGGCTTTGTCCCATTAAGTGGCTAGGTAGTGTTAACACCCCTTGTATGCCCCATGCAAGTCTTTGAAGGCTTTTCCCTGGGCTTCCTAGTATCATTTGATGCCCTGGAGCAACAGGACAAAAGGTGATTGTTCCCCATCTTATTCCTAATTATTATTGGAAATAAAAAAGCAGCTGTGCTCCTGTTTGGGCCCTGAGCCAGCCCCGGTGTCCCCCCCCCACCTGATTTCACAGACATAAGCTCAGGTTTCTGACGCACCGAGATCAAATAACCCATCACTCAGGGTAAAATATTATCCCCTATTACCAGTTCAATGCAAACAGCTCTCGTCTTCTCCAGATTAAAAGCCAATTAAAGGACCTTGCTTTTCAAGGGGAGAGGAAACCGAGAGGAGTTTTTCGTGGGATTTTTGTTGGTTTCTGGCAAGGAGGCAATATCCCCCGTTAAGTGTTATCGATGAGTTCTTTTCAAATCACATTGATTTTGCTCAGAACAGTTTGGGACTCATGTCTCCAGAGAAAAAGAGAAAGACAGAGAGGACAACTACAAAATCTCAACAACCTGTGCCCTAAAAAGGAAAAAAAAAGAAATTTTACTCGCTGGAGGATCAATGGTGTTTGCTTAAGTCAGCAATTGGTGTTTTGGGTTTCAAAGCTTTCTCAGGGCAAGGGAGCCTTACTCTCAAGGTGAAGAGCAAGCTCATAAATCTGGGAGAAGCTTTGACCAGAATATGCTGATTCCCCACTGCAGGGAGGGCAGAGCCAACAGGAAAAGGGCATTTGCTCGGCAAACAAGAAGCAGGATGAGCGCTTGTAAATCGCTAGTCACAAGGGAACAGGTGACATTCAGTCCTGCTGCACTCAGAGCTGGGATACAAGGGGAGGGGAAGGTGACTTTAAGCCAGCTCTGCACTCACAAGGGCCATGTGAGCCCCTGGTTTCTCCTCTCAGCTCCGGGAACAAGTAAGTGAAGGCTCAGGTCTGATACTCGGTTTCCCACAGTTCTCGCCAAGAAACCAAGACTTATCTTCAAGGCAGCAGATTCGGCCCCGGCCCAAATGCCTCCTGTTGCCTTACTGCCCTGGGAGCAGACATGTCTGGAGACATGTCCGGTGCGGGGGTAAAGCCACAGATCAGAAAATCTCCTGGCTTGGCCCGCAGCCAGCACAGCGGGACTCCAACACAAAGGTACACAGTGATAACTCGCTTCATCGATCCCCTTCCCCTGGATTTAGTAGAAACAAACAAAAAGCCTCATCATCAAAAACCCCAGACTGCCTTTCCAGCAAGTATCGTACCCAAAAGGAGCTCTGTGTTTAGGCTTCCCCCAGCTTGCTACCGTTTTACTCGCTGCCCGTTGACCGCCCCCGCCTCTCTCAGGGCCCACGCTGCCCATAGCCCCGTTACCATCAGTTTGCAATCAGCGTGCAGGAACCGCCCCGGGCTTGGCCTCGCAGCTCCTGTCTGCCATGGCCCTGCAAAGCCCTGCCACCGAGAGCAGAGCAGCCTTCCAGCGTCTCTGCTGAAACGTGAAAGGGTATCGAGTTCTTGACAGAGGGCGTTTAGCACACCCATCCGCTTCAGTAGGTAGGTAGATGACCTCCCGAGGTCCTTCGCAACCTGAATTATCTTCTGTTTCTATCAGGATGCTAAACTAGCACAAAAACATGTCTGTCTTTCTGTCAATCTGTCACTTTGCGTTCATTTCATTTTCATCTGTCACACATTAGCCCAGATCTTACTGTCTACAAGCAGGTATTTATTGTTTCCTCTTTTGTTTTCTTTTTTAAAGCCATTTCCACTTGAAATATACCGACACACACGCAGACACAGGCATATGTACACAAATAGCAGGGCACCATTTTCACCAGGCTTACTCTCTATTCCAGGCTTATTTAGCGAGAAAGACTGGGAGTACCTCGGTCCGACAAGTGACTCTCTGCATTAAAACCCCAGCCGAACTGCCACATCTTGGTTGCATACGCGGGCAGAGCGAGGGGATCTGCCCAGCTTCCGTCCGTAGCCTGGGCTCAGCTGGTGCAGAAGCAGAGCACGACGCCAGGTCGTGTCTACACCACCAGCAGCAGATCTCAGCCCGTTTGCCAGTCCACACTTGCCCACCAGCCAAGATGTTCCCATGCAACCACAAGTTTTACATCAGGAAAGGAGGGGCCTGACCACAGCCCAGCAAGCAGGAACCCAAAATCTTGCTCCCACCGTCTGGGCTGAGCGTGAGCACAAACCAAGCCACCCACCAGCAGACTTCCTGAACGTCCTTGTGCTCAGCACCGCACGGGAGACTTCAGCCCAAGCTACCGCTGGACTGAGACCCACCAGCCCAGAGAGAGAGTGGGGAAGTGGCGGGACACAGCCGCAGCCACAGCTTGTGCAGGACTACAACAGCTTCTCCCCCGGGGCAGCAAGCGTGCTCCAGTGGCACATGTGCCGGCGATGGGCACTAGACAGAACAGCACCTGGGCTGGGGGAGAGGCAGAGCCCAGCCGGCTGCCTGGGGAGGCACCACGGCCCCTCCTTGCAGCACCCTGAGGGCTCCCTGCCTGCCGCCACACCGGGGGAGGCAGGATATGTCCCAGCACACACCTGCACAGCCACAGCCCATCTCGCTGCTGCATACATGCATGGGAGACTCAAACTGGAGGGAAAGGGAGAGCTGGGAAGGGAAAGCGGAGCGAGCAGGAGAAGCCTGGGGACAGGACAGCCGTGCGGGGGCACGGGGAGGAAGGAAGGGACGCAGCCTCCGCCAGCAGGATCCCTCCCTCTCCCCTTCATTTCCGCCCAGGGAAAAAAGGGAAGACTTTTCCCTGCCTGGATTTTTTTCCCAGCGTCCCCGGCCGCCGCTGGTGAAACCCCATCTCAAGCCACCCCGTCGCCATGGCAACGGGCCGAAAGGAACAGATGGTCCTGGCGAGCCAAATCCCAATTCGAGGGGGAGCGGCGCAGGGGCGTGGGGCAGGGCAGGAGTGGGCCCCGGCCACACGCCTGGGGGGGACAGGGAGGTCACCCCCCTCGCGCTCCTCTCCCTCGGTCTCCAGCCATGGCGAGACATTCGTAGGCTTGGTGCCACCTCGGGGTGGCCTCGCAGGAGGGAGGGACATGCATGCTCCTCTCCCAAGGGACACGAACCCTCTGAGACCCACCATCCCATGACCTGGCTACGGGAAGAGCCACGTTTTCTCCGACATCTGGAGCATCTCCCTGCCCGCCTTCAGCAAACCTCGCCCCCTAAGACGGGGGATTGCACAGCCGGCAGGCGTGGGGGCCAGACATTTTAATCTGTGAAGTGAGCAGGCGCAGGGCTCAGCTGGCACAGCCTTGCCAGGTCTCCCAGACGGATTCATCTGAGCAGACTGGGGATGAGGACCGGGGTGGGTGAAGATAAAACTCAGCCACTAATCTCCCTGTGGATTAACTGTCAAGCCTGTCCACGTGGGGCCGTGGTGTGGGGCTTTGGAGCAGACAAACAACATCTAAGCCCTCCTGGAGATACCCACGACTCCTCTGGAGTTATTTGAGAGGAGCAGCCAGGCACACCCCAGGCACCCAGAGAGGAGAGGGTGTTTCTCAGGGGCACAGACCTCTTCTCTCCCCATCGGATTTGCAGAGTGAGCTGCAAACCCAATACAGCTTGGTGTGGTCACCCCCATAACTGGTTGCATTTTGGGGGAAAGCAGCAAGTGTGAAACTACACTTCAAAGCCTACAAAGCTGTCTGGACCTGCAGAGGGGAAGGACTCTCTATGGGGAAACATAGGCTAAAGACGCCAAGGAACATTGTTGCAAGAATGAAAAAATAAAAGAAGCGGCTTTTCCTTTAGGAACCTTAGCTCCTAGCACAGGCTGTCTCAACTGCTCAGGCCCATTTTCTCCTGAAAAACCCAAAGCAACACTTGTTCTCCAGAGCCGGTTTTGGAGCTGTTGCCACCATTATCGCAACTTCCTTAGCTCCAGACAAGTTCAGTCTCTGTGGATCATGGCTGAGTTTTCCAGCCCTATCCCCAGCTCCACAGGGGCCAGACAGCCGCTTTTCCTGCCCACGGAGTCCCGGGGAGCTTTCGTCCCACCCGGGCAGCAGCGTTTTTCAGGGCTCAAGAGCCAGAAGAGGCTGGGGACGGAAAGCAGGCGGTCCCAGGGTGAGAGATGAGCGTGTTGGGAGGCTGCACGGAGCGCTGCGCGGAGCGGGGAGCTAAACCCCCTCCTGCCTAATAGCCATCGCTTCTCCCTGCGCCAGCCGTTCCTGCGCCAGGCTGCTCCCTTTCCCGTGGCCCTGGCACGCTCACGGAGATACTGGCCTCGGGGGCCCAGCCCGGCCCAACCGGCTCCCAGCCCACACCCGTGAGAAGATCGAGAGCCCGACCTGCCTCTCAGGTGTGGCCCTTCGCCTCCGGGCTCCCGCCCGGCGAGAACACTGGTGCCAGCTTGGATGCAGCCACTTTTGCTGGTGAGAGAAGGGGAGCAGGAGCTGCCAGGCAGCAACACCCTGCCAGGGAGGTCTGTGCCACGGCAGCGGCTCGTGGAAGGCTGCAAAGCCTCCTGGTGTGGACGGGGTTGTCCACGGCACCCCTTTTCTGCGCTTCCTCTCCTTCAGAGGGGGTTCCCAGAATTGTTTTCTGCTGGCGTCTGGGTTCAGCCCTTTCTTCCCCAGCCTGACAAGCCCTGGAAACCCACATCTTTTCTCTGCAGAACAGGTTGGGTGCAGGAGCAGCCATGCCCGCTTCCCACGCACCAGCGCAGCCCAGCTGGGCCCACACCCTCCCCCTGCCCCAATAGCCCGTCTTTTTTTTCCCCCCTGCTCTCTTTCCCAGATCAAAGCTGCCTCCCCTCCCTGTATTACAAACGTTATTCAGCTGCTAGATAAGAAGCTCTCCAGCAGCTCTTTATTAATCCCACCGGAGGCAGAAAGAAGGCAGAGAGAAAGGACGCGGCGTGGCCAGGACAGAGACTAATGTTCCACGAAACACCTTTGCAAGAGAGAGGCATGTCTTTTTCCCAGAAAGTCTCATGGGAAGCTCGGGTAATAATTAACAATTATCGAACTTTAAACCCTCCATCTCTCTCTCTCTCCTGACCAGGATTTTGTAATAACTCATCCAGACTGAAACGCTCCTAGCCTGCTTTGCTGGGCACACTGGGGCAGGAGGCAGTTGCTCAGCCTGCTGCAGTGTCCCAGCTCCAAGCTTCCAGGCAGCTTGGATGTGAACCTCCTTTCCCTCCTTCAACGCATCTTGCAGCTCCTTTGGCCACAAGAAGAAATGGCCTGTTGTGGTTACACATCTTCCTAGGGAAGTTTCCCCCAGCCTTGGAACACCACAGACTCTTGCATGTGGCTAAAATCGTAATCTACCCAGGAGATAGACTAGAAAGCTTTTATAGCATAAAGACACTTGTTTAAATCCATCTGCTGTCTGAGGCAGCTATAATCGGTACCATGTGATGGCTCACACGTGAAACAAGTTGCATGGCTCATAGGGCCTGGGTTTGCATTGCTACCTGCCCCCTCTTATGGAAGGACCACAGAGTTTTTGAAGTGCTCGTTCATGCAACAGGCAGGGTATTTCTGTTATCTGCATCCTACAACGGGGCAACTCAGGTGTTAGGAAACTTGCTCACAGCTACCTAGGAAATCAGTGGCAAAAGCAAAACACACTGCAGCCATCTGAAGACTTACACTACTGTCCCCAGCATGCAGCCATCCCTTCCTGCCTCAGCACTCACAGCAAATCCACCAAGGACAGGGCACAACGTGGACCCCCGTCACCTGTCCTGCCCGGCGCGTTGTCCAGCAAAGAGCCAGGGTGTGGGTGGGAGCCGCCCGGGGCTGGCAGGGCGGCAGGGGTGCGGAGGACTGTCCAGCCCACACCTCTCACCTACCTGCAAGCCCCTCCAGATAGTGACTGGAAACCAGAAGTGACCCGAATGCAAAACTAGTGGAGCGAGAAATCAAGAGGCCTTTGAATTAAACCAGGCAGGGAAGCCAAGCGACCATGTTCACCCACTTCCATGATTTCAACCCACGCATCACACACTCAGAGCAGTAAGAAACCGGGTCCAGTGTTTGCACTGACAGAATATTTGTACATCGATCCATGCAAAACACTTTCTTGTCTTCTAAAATCCCTGGGCAAGGAGCTGTCGGCTCCTGGCTGCTATGGAAAATGACAAAATAAAGGGGAGTCACCTTTCCCTGTGCTTTGCAAACGGTCCCCTGCTTGTACAGAGTAATGTCGGCAAGATCAGTTGTGCAAGGTGCCCTGCAGACGCAGGGCAATATGAGCAGAGAAGAGAGGGACTGCTACCAGCAGCTTTTGACAAGGAAAGGCACACAGAGGTGAAGTGAGCTAGCCAAGGATATTCCAGGGAGCTTGTGGCAAAGCCAAGAAATGATGCCAGCCCTTCTGAGCTCAGCCTGCCTTTGCCATCACCTCCAGGCCATTCTTTCCCTTTAAGTAAAAGCTGATTCATGCCTGGTAGAAGTCAGTGTGAGGCAGCAGATATTCCCATTTCCAGCGAGGTACCGTAAGGTACTCCACAGGCATGGCAGCAATTGGGACGTCAAGAATACAAAAAAATATCTATACCTAAAGAGAATGATTTTAGCCTTTTATTTCCGAGTGAGTTTAGAGCCAGTGAAAGGTCTCAGATCGATACCAGCAAAACTGCAAATTGGGAGCCCTCCCCTTAGCCACAGGAAGGGTACAGCTGAGACAGCATCTGCACAAACAGCCTGCCCACAGCCTCTGCCAGCGAGCCTCAGCTCTGACCTTGAGGAGTCGCCTTGAAGTGCAAGAGGGAAACTCCCCCTTCCTCCCCCCTTCCCATGCAGACCTGGGCTTTTGTTCCCCTGCAGGGAGATCACTGCTGGTTTATTTTACTCGGGTACGTTCTGTCTAGAGAAGAAACCGAGTCTTAACAAACTCATTCCACGTGCACACCGAGAAGACCTGCTTCATCATGTGGGTAGAAAGAAGTCCTAAGGGGTTCAAGGGGATTTTGCAGCACAGATTTTGAGGCAAATCCAGCCCTAGAGAGAGCTTAGCTACCAGGCTGGCTCTGGCATTTCAGATGGTGAGATGCAGTTGCCTGTTCCTGTGCTCCATTATGAACAGGCCTTTCTTCTCCTCTCCTGCCCCACAGCTGTACATGTGCTCGGCCCCATGCCCCAGGGACCTTTGAAAACTGCATTATAGGTTCTCCCCATACAAAGTTTGGATCAATACAGCTGTCAGGCTTTGGCCACATTACCCCTGCTAATTGGAATTACAATAGGCAGACTGCAGCTTTCACTCCATCTCTCTGTTGCTTGTCATAACGTATTCAAAATTTCTCTTGCTCTCTCTTTATCATGGAGCGTGACGGGAGCAGAGGCGCTGGCAACCACGCGGCCTCCAGAGACTACGGATTCCTGTGGATCAGACTGGGGCTGGGAAGCTTTGGCACAGGGATGGGAAAAGAGCCCCTCACTGCCGAAACTCTCTGGCCTGCCTTTGGCCAGGCAGGTTTATGGGAGAGCCAGCCTCAGCCCCGCAGCTGGGCAGGGACCTGGCGGGCACAGCAGGGAGACAGAGGTGGGGACCGAGGGGTGCTGGCGGAGCAGGTGCTGCAGGAGGGAGGTGCAGAGTCAGGCTAAGACCAGAGGCAGCCACAGCTTGAGTGTGGAGCTGGACACTGGCCAGCAGCAGAGCCCAAACCCTCACCCGGCCGTGCTGAGGAAGGAGCCTCCCTCCCCAGTCAAGCGGTGCCTGCGCTGACCAAGCACAGGGGCGCAGGGAGGGTGCCTCCTCCTCGCTGCCTCCCGACACCCCTGGCTCCTGCCTCCCCAGCGGTGCTCAGCCAGCCCCACGGCAGGGGCTTCCCACCAGCCGCCAGAGACAAAGTGAGCGGGGGATCACAGGATAAGCAATGCGGCAGCTTGGCACGGGCACGGCATGGGGCACTGACTGGGACTCGGGTGGCTGGACAGGAATGAGCCAAAGCTTTTTGCTCCCATAGGAAGCTGCCCGCTTCTTGCTTAGCCCTAGTACAAGCAAAGCTGAGAGAGCACGTAAAGGCTTCAGCCAGGTCAGGATCCCTGCCACGCTAGCCGCTGTGCAAAATCCCTGCCCCAGCAAGCTCCCCCCTACGCTGACTCACAAACCCCTGCCCACATCTTGCTCACTGCTCCCCGCCTGCCTGCACGTCTCGCTCACACCAGCTCCGAAGGCTCAGCCAATTTATGGAGCCGGGGTGATACATAGCGGGCAATAGATACAGCATCTGTGATTTGTTGATCATTATCAAACGGCAGTAATGCAGGGCTGAATTACCCAGACGAGGGAAGGATCGGCAGCCTGGACCTACTCAGCTCCCCAGAGACTGGCCATAAACAAAACTTAAATAATTAGAGTGCTTGGGCGGAGGTGCAGCCTCTAAGTATTCTTAGGCTCACGCAAATAAAGGAAATAAATTCTTGGAAGGTGCCAGGCTGGATGGGGCACAGGGAGGCTCATTTTCCACATCACTTGAGAGCAGCCGTTATAAATCTCACTGAAAGATGCACCTCCCCAGGCTAGCGATATTTTTAAACTCCGGGAGAGAGGGGAGAGAAAAAACACATTTTAGTATTTACACCACAGGCGAAAAGGGTATTTAAAAATCAGGGTACATTTTTGAAATCTGTTCCTGCCATGCCAAGAAAGAAAGAAATTTTCTTTCTATAGTGTGATAGCTGGAAATACTAGCCCCAGAGAATTCATTCCTACCACCATCCTTCTGTTGTAAGCTGAGAAATCAAACTCACAGAAGGACTGGGGGCTGGGGGGAGTCAGGGGATAAAAGTTCTTTCACTGGCAAATTGCTCGTTCAGTTCCCAACTGAACCAGCAGCAAATGCAAATCAGCTCCTCTGAATCCTGAGGGGTGACTTCTGCACTGTCCCTGCTTACTTGGTGTCTGGGATAATGTCCCATAGGAGATGAGACGACATGGCTTTGTGCGGCGGCACCCTCACGGGAACAGCAGCCTGGTTTGCCGGGCCAGGAGCCCGAGCATGTAAGCAGACACAGCGGGGACGGGACACCGCGGCACAGGGACCTGCGCGTGGATGTCAGCTGAAGGACGTGGCCCTGGCGTTAGAGCCAGGGCAGAGCCCCACGTGGTGCTTTGCCCGCTGGAGCAGCGTGTCCCAGCCTGGAGCAGCGTGTCCCAGCCGTTCAGCGTGGCGAGGCCACCTGAGCTTTGGGGCAGGGAAATCCATGCATCGGCTTGTGCAGGATCGCCAGGGCAGTTTTCCTTTCTGATGCTTTGTTGTTCCTCCAGCTGGGTAGGGTTTTCTTCCCTGTGCAGGGTGGGGAGTGGGGTGGGCTCCTTTTTTGGTAGTCATCTAGGAAATCTTGTCAACGGCTGACTGATCACAGGTCGACTGATCACAGGTTGAACGATGCTGCATGACAACAGTCTGCCACAGGAGGTGTAACGATGTGAGAGTTCTCAGCCTTGCTCTCAGGGGGGTCCTAGAGGACCCAAAGATAAACTGCCAGAACACTGCCTTCCTCTGCAACCACTGCAGCTTTCCTCCTGCCAAACTCAGTCCTGCTCCTAATTCCCTCCCCGGTCCTCAGGCACTGAGAACATTCCCCCTTTTACAAGCTGTGCTCTGTGCAAGCCTCTCTCCCTCCCATTCCTCCCACCCCTTACCAGGACTGCTGTCATCCTCCCAAAAAGGATCCTATTCAGCTTGTATCAAAGGGATACATGAGCACACCCATTAGGCATCAGAGCATCAAGCAAATCCCCAAACAAGCTGCCTCTAAACATCAGAGCGCACTGTAATCACTCCTTCTGCAAAGAGATCCCAATAAGCCCTCCCCCACTTTCTCTGGGTTCTTGCTGAACCCAAGCACATGAGATACGTTTGGCAAGCTCAGCCCCATCACTAGTAAAAGTCTCTTCATAAAACTTGCACACACAGAGCTCCTGGCCTCTCCCTGTTCCCCCACAAGCCCTCTCCTCCATTTCAGCACAGAGCACATGTTCAGAGGCTGCCCCAGCCCTCGTGCCCTGGAGTAAGGAGGGCATGGGCATTGCTGCTGCCCTGAAGGTCTGGGTCTCGCATCCCCGCCTGCAGCTAGAGCGCACCACCTGGGCTGGGCAGCGAGAGGGGCTGCCGCAGACGTCACAAGCAATAGCAGCAGGTCCCCTTCCCCTCGCCGCCCTCCTCTCCTGCTTCCCTGGGGGACAGCGGAAAAGCAATGCAAGCCCTGGGAGAGGGGAGTGCTGGCATCAGGGTGGACGTGCCTGCAGAGGGGCAAACACCAGGACAAAAGTGGCACTCCAGTACATGCGTGTTGATTCACGTGTTGGTGCACGAGTGTCTTTCATAACCATGGCCTTGAAGAGAAAAGCAAGAAGCCTTTTCTAAAGGCTTTCGTAAGACACCATGTGCTTTACCAGTAGGACACAACAAGCACAGCACTTGGCTTTGAAGTCATGACGAGAGGTGTCCTGTAGATTTGGATCCTGGGCTGCCCTTTTTTCAGCACCTACCACCTAGGTCTCAGCCCCTTGGTACACAAAAACGAACTCATCCTTCCCAAGTAAAATACAGAGAGCTCCAGTGTGTTGAGCTGTGGGGTGCAATGCACAGACTAACAGCACCCAGCAGCACTGCCTATAGAGCCAGGAGGGGTCCTGTATCCAATGGAAACTGTGGCAGCTGATATATATTACGGCATGGCAAGGATGCTGCTATGCAACACATCCCTGATCCTGAATGACCATAAATGGGCACAGCCTTGGTTCTCCCCAGCACCCAGAAGATACCCCGTCCTGCAGCTCGCCCCTAGCCACCGCGCCGGTGCAGCTGACAAGGGGAAGAGCCCGAACAGGCCCAGTAATGAACAGCTTGTGCAGTTGTCTCTGCTGTACACCACCAAATCACTAGCTGCTGCCTTCTGTTCCAGCCCTTAAACCAACATTGCTTCTCAAATGACGCAGGTCTTGGCTAAGTGAGTAAGGTGACATAGGCAAGAGCAGCAAGGAAATACTGTGTGCTGCAACCTCTTTGGAACAGCGGTGATCTTTTTCTGGTGTGTTCTTACAGCCCCTAAACCGACTTTGATTATCTGTCCTTAACATTTCCTCCAGTTTTGGCACCCCCAGGCTAGGAAGGCCGTCGGCACAACTACTCTGGTGGGAATGTGGCTCTGGGCTTGCCTACAAGGGGACTCAGTGATAATTATCTAGCCCAGGAAGAGTAAAAATGTAAAGCCCGTTAGATGCCTCTCCCTAAGAAAAAAGTAGCCCTAGCTTGGTGCAGCTTACATCTCCAGTGAAACCAGTGTACTCCTGACTGCAGGCTTCCTATGGATGTTTAATGTGCTGGCAGCAATGCCTACCCTTCTCCTGCCCACCCCAGCATCCACTTTGCTGGGCATACAGCACTCATCAGTCTCTGGCGCAGCGGCTGCAGCTCTGGCAGTTAGTTAGGAAAGCTGGGGCTGTAGCACACCAAGACACGGGACAGTCTCTTTATTTCTAGTCCTGGCCCAGTGGGAGGGTGAGGAGATGTTTCAAGGCAGGGGGAACCTCTGTCACGGCCATGGGTTTGGGTGAGGGGGGAGTACGACTCCACAGTGTGCTGATAACTCACCCGGCCCCCGGACTCTGAGCTCAGCTAGCTCATTTATTTGGGCTGTTCAAGGACGGGGCAGGGTTCATTCCTCCCTTGCTGCTCTCCCCTGCCCTGAGTGCCAAAGTGCCCCGCAGAGGCCAGCATAACCATCGTGTATCAAGCTGCCTTTTTCACACAGGAACCTGGAGAAGACAGTGACAGAAACCCTGACCTTTCTCCTCAACTATCCAGCTCTTTGTATGTGCCTCCCAGTAAATGCTGTTCATCATATTAAACTCTCCCCTAGGTTTATGACTTCTGCCCGTCATGGACCGTCTGTAACCCCTGGCTTTGCTAGGACACTCAGCATGACAGCCTCTAATTATAGGCCTCTGCTTGAGCTCTTGAGTTCCACCAGCCTCTTCTACACATTAGCATCAGACCCCGAGTCCATAGCCAGAACTTTGCCCCCAGGCTGCCCCCTTGGGCTGTCTTTCCTAGGGACAGTGAAAATGGTCAGTGAAAAGCTTCTCAAGCAGTATTGCCCCTCGGTCCAGAGGGTATCTTGCCAGGGGATAAGAAATGAAACCTGATTTTGCCAAGTGTGGGATCCTCAGTGCAAGAAGCAGATACCTGTAAGGCCAGCTGAAATCCAGTGCCCCCCCCCCCGGATCCACATGATGTGGCTACAGACCCTCCACTGCAGCAGCCTGTTCTGATACCGTCTTTAGCCTCACACAGAGAACAAGGCTGGTTTTGCTCTCAGGTGGCCACACAGCGCTCCGCTCCAGCCCCCTCGTCTCCCGCACAGACGGGCCTTTGTGCTGGGAACCGCTCTCGCCTGTCACCAGAGCAGCAACGCTGGATGTTAGCCACTGGCTGCGAGCTGCATGGACCCTCTGTCAGTCCTGGCCATGCCTCCAGATGCCTCGCTCTAGCACGGGGGGAGGAATGGATCTCCCATGGGAAAAGAAAAACAGACTCAAAATGAGCCTGATTACGGGGTTTTCCCAGGTAGAGAAAGAACTGCCAGAAGAGAGATGGAGGCAGAGTCCTCTTGACTAACCAGGCTTGGGAGCACCTGCTGTCTCATAGCCAGGTGGTCCATCTGGTACCTGCCGCTGCTTCAAGGCAGTGATGTGATTTGCAGGTCCTTCTGTAGCATCCCTGCATGGTCGGGAGCAGATGGAGGCACTTTGCTATTTCCCGCAGTTAGAAGGGCAAATAGGCTGGGATGGGGAACAGAAAACCCCATCCCTGTGTTTTCTCTTTCAGGGAGGAGAGTCACACGGATCCTGCCTCTCCTTAAGCTCTTCCCCCCTGCCCACCTGTAGGTCGAATGAAGATGGACAGCAATGCTGTCCATCCACCAGTCTCCAACTGGACTGGCTCAGAGCCAGGGCGGGCAGGCCTGGAGCAGAGTGAGGGAGAGAGGCAGAGTTGGGTGGATAGTGCTGAGAAAGGCATTCCTCCTGCATCACACCAAAGAATGTCAAAGGAGGATTATAAACCTCCTGCAGGGACAGCTTTATCGTGGGAGAATGGAGAAGAGATGGTTCATCAAGTTGGGTCAGTTCCTCCTATCCATCCCCAGCACCCCACAGAGATGCCGAAGGGACAAGAGACCGCTGGCCAGATTCCCCCTGGCCCCGGGCACTGCAGACCTGTGCCATGCAGGGCACAAGCAGCCTCCCTAGCCTGGGACCCCCCGTCCTCCTGGGCTGGGCAAACAGCAAGGGACTGAAGCTCTCTCTCCCCCTCTCATGCCCAGTAGCTGCTGTTCGCCTGCTTTGGGATTGCTGCAGAGCCGAGAGCTGCCGCAGCTTTTATGATGCCAGCCTGCGTGAACGGCTGCATCAGCCCCAGAGACGAGGAGAAACAGCGAATGGACAGCAAGGCAGTAAACTCCCCATGCTTCCTCGGGTGCCCACGGAGGCAGGGACACACAGAAATGACAGCACGGGGCATAGAAAATAACACAGTGCTGGGGTAGCCCTTGCAACTGCAAATTTCGCTTCCCATTTCCGTGTGTGACAGAGACAAGATTGTAAAGGCAGGACTTCAAACCTAGCATGGTGGCACAGTGGAAGGACGGGGAGGTGCCTCTCTGGCTGCCGTGGGCTCTCACTCGCAGACTGAGGGGAAACTGTCCTTCCTCCCATGGATGACACTGACTGCATTTGAGCAGCTCGGGCGGGAGTTTCTCTTCTGCTATGGAGCCGAGGGGTCACCCTTGAAAGCCAAGCTGGGAGGGTACGTGCATGTGCACTGGGAGCACGTGTGCATCAATCTAGCCTGGACTAAACCTTCACTGGGAGAAGTGAAGAAAACTACAAGGCCAGGAGAGTATCTGCGGCTCAACAGCAGACAAGAGGAAAGCAAGGGGACGTATCATGAGAGGTTTTATTCCTTAGTTAAACAAATTTTCACCTGAAACAATAATCTGGGTAAGGGAGCCCTCACTGCAGAGCTCTGAATTCTCTGTGCTGGGATGGCTGTGCTCTGGTAATTAACACAATAGGTGTCTCAAATGCAAACTGGGTCCCAGCTCCAGTGGCTGGCGGCACCAACTCACCCGGCATCAGAGCTGCCCTGATTTAATCTGATGTAGTTGAAAAAGCAAGATGATCTCTAGGGGTTGCTCAGATTGGAGCACCTTTGTCCCTCTCTCATTTGTTTCTGCTTTTTTGCACTAATATGCCTTGCTGGCCTGTGAAAAGGACTGAGCAAGAGCCGTCATGACCTCGAGCAACGATGTCGCAAGACGCAAACCTTTTCTCAGAGGCCCTGAGGATTGTGGCCATCCATCTGAGGAGTTACAAACTCATCCCTGCAGCAGGCAGCCTGACTTCTGCTTTTCAAAAAAATCTTTTTCCCCTGGTGCTGCCCCACCATCTCCCCCACAAGCCTGTCTGCTGATGGTGCTGTGTACTCCCCAGGGTGCTGGAGGTGGGAAAGAGCCTTCCCCTGGCTAGTGGTGGCCACTCGCTGCTCTCCTCCCCGCTGTCCCCAGCCTTAGCAGCGCTAGCGGAGGGCAAGGGGTGCCAGTGGTAACGCAGGCCTGGGAAGCAGGTCACGACGACCGGCTCTTCTGGTTCCCTTCGTGATTCAGCCGAGGTGTGAGCGGTGCCCAAAGGATCCTTATGGTGCCTCCCTGTAAACTTGGCTTTGTGGCTGGTGCAGTTGCAGCCCAGAGGAGGGGCGATGCAAGGAGAGACGTGCCGGGCTCTGCCAGCATCGGCATCTTGTCAGCCATCAGTTAATTGCAAGCGTTTGCCTCGTGCTAGATGTGTTGCTGGATGTGGTAATGCCCCTGCTTCTGAACATCTCTTTGCAAATGGATCCACGTGCACTGGGCTGGGAGCTCTCGCTTGATTAACGCTGCCGGTTCAGAGAGCAAATAGCATTAACCGCGGTCGTCCCCTGGCTCTGGCCATGGGGCAGACACCCTCCTGCTTGTGGGCTGAGCTGGCTCTCAATACAGCCTGTCGCCTCACCCACACTGACACACACATGAGCTCATAAATGCACGCCAGGTTAAAACTCGATGGGTCGGTTCCACTGCAACAAGCGAGGCTGAATGAGAAAATATGAGCAAAAGACACACTTTTGCTCCTGAAATAGGCTGATGTTGTTTGAGTTTTGGGAGGAGGTAGGTGGGGGAAAGAAAAAATTAACAACTCAAACCAAAGGTTGAACAAAACGCTGGCAACTTTTTGCCCTTTGGAAGCTGCTTTGGGATATTAAAGCAGCTCTATAGAGTACAAGATGGACCAGATCCTGCAATGACACATTTTGACTATTCCCCGTACTCTAGAGAGCTGTCGCACTTCCCCAAAAAGGAACCCTCCCTCCAGCTGCAGCCAAGTTTGACCTAAGGCCTCCAGGTCACTACAGCTCAGTCAATGCCGCTTTCAAGCGCCGTAATGGAAAAACCCTGTGTCAAAGCTTCAAACACCTCTCCAGCTCTCCCCTGCTGAGGATCTCAAAGCACTTTGCAAAGAAAGACTCACAGGCCCCTCTCGGAGCCCAAGAGGTAGCCCAGTGATAGCAGACAGGAATTTGTCCCCAGACAGAGCTGAGAGCATTTAGAAATAGAGGCCCAGATCTGCAGATGCAGGACCAAGCACAAGATGAATGCCTCTGCTCTGCGTGGTTGCATCTCAAGCTGTACCGAATTTGATGGTAGGGATAAACAGACAGATTGTTAAGACTTGTAAAGCATAAATTTAACCGCAAGTGTTCCTAACCTCCGAAGATCAGCCGCCTAGGATCTCTCCTCCCCAGTACCCCACGGCTTTTCAATAAGCCCTATTCATATTAATATCTTGAAGCCTAATGCCATAGCCTGAGCTGATACCTGGTTAATGGTTCCAAATGGACAGGCAGGCAGATTTGCATGGAAGGCTGCAGGAACCCTGAATTGAATCCGTTCTGGACGATTGAGCCGATCACATTAAAGACAATTTGTAAAGCAGATTTTTATAAGGGACTTTTACAGCTTTTACAGCAGGGAACTTTTATTTCCTTATCAGAAAAAAAGCTAACATTGTCAGAAGGGGGAGGTAGTATACGTGGATGGGAACAAAATGAAATGGCATCGATCAGATGAGCATGAAAGGTTTTCCAGAAAGCAAGCAGTGTCTCCTGCCTTCCTCCCATCCTTCTTGGGTGCTAGGTACCAAACCACATTCTTCAACAAAGTCCACAGCTACTAATTCACTTATAATAGAGGATCCTAAGTTCCCCTCTCCCCTTCTCCTCGATAAGCAAGCCTGTCTGCATTCAAAGCTTACATATGGCTTGTTATACATATACCCTCAGCTGATTTTGGCACAATGTATCGCGAACTTGAGGAACTACCTGCCCCAGTATGGCATTCAGACCTGTGGTTTGGTAAGGACTGTCAGTCTGCTGTGGCTTTGTGCAGCACCGAGCACAATATTGCGCTGGTCCTTCCCTGCAGCTCTGGGATGCGTCCACAGTACAAATAAGCGCACAAATGAATGAAACGGATGAATGAATAAATACGTAATACAGGATCAGTCATTCCTGCAGGTGTGGTGCATCCACCACTAAACTGGTCCAGCCGAGAGTCTCACCCACACAGGGTACTCGGTGGTCACGGACCAGGGTCGGGAAGGATTATCTTCCCGGAACGTTGCAGAGCTGGCTGTACCCTTTCCTTGGCAAGGCACCACTAGATACACCAGTGGCTTATCCTGGCAGAGCTGTCAGCAGGACAGTGCAAGACAAACTACCGGACTACTGCAGAGTGGCAGGAGGCAAGATTGCCTGACTGCTGGCAGCAAAGCCTCGAGAACAGCCAAAAATAGAATAAGTGGGGGAAAAAGGTCTCTCTTGGCAGGACAAGGTGAGATGCCAGGCTGCCCCAGGGTCACTGTCTGTGTATGTCCTTGGTGAAAGCAATTCCTAGAGGGACTGGGGGAGCATAAACCCCTTTTGGTTTACCCAGCGCAGTCACCACAGCATTACTACACCTCCAGTGCCTTTCCCAAGGGTTGTGGGGAGGGTTTCCTGCATGGGGCTGCCCAGTGGAGGGATGAGAAGGAGGGAAGACCAGGTGAAGAATGGCATGGAAAGCTCTGAGACCCCTTGTGAGGAGCCAGAGCTCAGCCAGGCACCTGCCTGGAAGCACAGAGGAGTGCAGAGAGCCCGAGGCTGTCCCTTCCATCACCTCTTTTCCTCTTTTTGCAATGCACAGCAGATCCCTTTGTCCTGGGAACACAGAGGTATACCCAGACCTGGTTTCTCATCACTCTGTTAACCTTTTCCCTCTCACAGTCTCCCTGGTTTCTTGACCACCACGCCATCCCATTTCACCTCTGTCCTCACCCATTTTAGCTGGACCATCCAGTCACTGTGCTCTGTTGATCTCCCATGCCCTGGATGTTATCATCTCTGTCTTTGCTAGCACTGGGGAACCCTGGGCTCTGGCATTTGCTTGGATGGCTGGTCTTTTGGCCCAGACCTTGCTAAGTGCGGCCACATCTCAGAGTCACAGCCCAGCCAGCCTGGCTGCTCTTCTAGGATGCTGCCCCAGCCCAACGAGAGGAGGAGCGGAGGCAATTCCACCCTGCCTTCACTACAACTTCTCCTCTCCAGCTGCAGACCCCCCTCCTTCTGCAGGCACAGGCTGCCTCTTACCCCTGCGGAAGGCTGGACACCGGCCCGGGGGTGGCACATGCGCCCACTGTCACGCACTCCAGACCCAGCCACCAGGAGCCTAGCCTCAAAAAGGCAAAAATCAGTTCTATTTGCATTTCCCAGTTCATTCACAAGCGCTGTAAACCCAGACTGCTGGTCCTCCTTCCATGTCTCCGACAGCCGACTCCGGAAAGCCCTCCAGGATGGCATTAACCCATTCTGCACTGGAGCAGAATAAAAGAGTCTCCCCCAGGGCACTTCACAAAGTGGGTCACTCGCCGGCTTCTGAGAGCCGTGCTGGAGCCCAGGGCAGGACCAAGCCCTGGGGTGGGGACACGCGGGCTGTTCTGCAGCCGCCGGGGCAGGTCGAATGAGCTGGGGAGAAGTCGATCCAAATCTTTGCCCATCTCCTCCTTTCCAGGGATGGATCAGAACCAAAGGGATGGATCAGATGCCATCAGGCATCCAAGTGCAAAAGCAGTGAAAGGAAGGTCTGAAGCCTGGGAGCAGTCCAGCCTCTCCGCAAAAGAGCCCGTGGGAAGTGTGTGTGTTGAGGGGAGTGGGGATTTCGGGGATGCTGGATAGCTGAAACCTTCCATCCCTCCTTCCGAAACATCTGTGCTCATTACCCAGCCTTGTGGCTCCCTTTCCCGGGAAGCCTGGCTGCTATGCCTCGCTAGACGTTGCTCGATCCAAAAAGCAAACAAACCGCCTCGGCTCCCAGGACTCCGGAGCCCGCTGCCTGCAGCTGCTTCCAAAACAAACGATCGTGTTGTTCCTCTCCACGCCAGAGATGAAATCGTCCCCGACTCTCTCCCACCCTCACGCAGATGCTTCCACACCTGCTCCAGACCCCGGGCACGCACCCCAAAAAGCCCATCCCATCCTTCCCCACCGCTCCGCAGCGCTTCCCGCACCCTTTTCCCCCATCGGCACCCCGCAGCCCTCCGCCGGGGCTGCCCCGACCCCCGCAGCGCCCCGGCAGAGCCCACCGCCTCCCGGGGGGACCGGCCGGCAGCGGCTCACCTGGTAGGAGCGCGGCCGCCAGGATGCAAACTCCGATAGTCCACCAAGATGCACGGCAACTTGTCTGCAGCTGTGAAGCCATGAGAGTTCCTTAGGAGAAATGGGCAGGGGTGTCTGGCAGCGTCGCTGGGCCCCCCACCCTCCCCGCCCCCGGTGATGTTCAGCTCTGCTTAA
>VYZW01040881.1:103229-349749 GCA_013401315.1 Balaeniceps rex | reverse complement strand
CCGCGGGCCGCGCTCCGGCAGCCGCCCCGCCGCCGGGGGGATGGCCGCGACCCGGGGCCGCGCCTGGCTCCGGGGTCTGCCCGCCTGGGCTTGCGGGAGGGGCGGGGGTGGTCGGGGTGCCCCAGCCTCGCCCCTCGCCTCTTCTCCCCGCCGGCTGGCTGCTGCTGGCAGCTGCCTTTTGTTCGGCGAGCGCCCGGCGTACTCGCAGGGGATAATCCGGGAGCCCAGGGCGCCTCTCTGCAGGTATCCTAAACTGCTCCTCGGCTGTGCCTCAGCACCCAGGTTTTCTGGACTTGAGGCTTGTTTTCTGAATTCCCTTACGGAGGGGGGAACGCCTGGGCCGAGGCTGCTGGCAGTGACAGCAGCCTGCCTGTCTGGCCATTGATACAACAGGCGAAAATACCTTACATAAACCTTGCATGAAATAGACAGAGGTATCAATGGAATCTAGATTTACACTCCTAAATGCTTTGGATGCAGATCCTAAATAATGTACAGTGTTTTCACGGGGCCTACTGAAAGAAGGACCTTGTTCTGGACACGTTCTGTGGGCGCTGATGAGCGAGGGGATTCAGGATCAGCACAAGGGCTGATGCGCTGGATGGAGGGAGGCACTGGCTTGCTGTGCGTTGTGACAGCCCTTGTTATGTGGACACAGACACAGCCTTTGCAGCTCTTTTGCTAAGGAGGTATTTAGCCTGCTAATGCCAGCTCCTGAGCTGCCCTGGCCTCCACAAGGATGCTGAACCCCAAACAAAGATGTGAACAACAATGACAACAACCAACAACAAAGTCATGTTGATTTCAAGCTCCATTAGAACAACACAGGAACAAATCAATGCCTGGCAAGCAGAAGAGGACAGAATCAGTGGGGAAGGATACCTCACATAGTGAAGAAGGGAAGTGGGGGGGCAGCCAGCAGCTATAAAAAGATACCTCTAAGGACCCCTTCAGCAGTCTCCTCCTCCTTTTAATTCCTTTAGAAGTTAATTCCTGTTCAAGGGAAGGATGGGCAGCTCTGTAACAAAGCGGATTAGCCAGATACAAGGTTTGTTCCAAAATAACAAAAGTTATTACATAGTAATGAGGTTTAGTTAATAGATTCACAGACTTTAAGGCCACTGGGATTCCTCTGGACATCCTGCTTGTGGAGCGGAGGCTGCTGAACTCGCCAAGATGATTTCTGCCTCCTGCCTCTTCTGTAAAGCTGCAGGCCAGAGCTTAGGAGCGCAACCCGCCGTCCCTGTGGACAGGCAAGCTATGGAGAGCTCCCAGCATCCTTGCAACAGTTGTTTCAGGGCTTGGTTTTCCTGTCCTTGGAGTGTTTATCTAGCTAGTTTCACCTTTAATCCATAGAATCTCATTATTTCTTTTTCCAACTCCATGAAAGCGAGACCTCCAATGAGACATTACTCCCCTGGGCAGGTCTCTAAGTTGCCATCGAGCCCCCGACATTACACAATGTTCCAACTTACTTTTTTCCCAGTGTGATACTCCCCTGTCTCCCTTTTAATGTACTGCGACTGGCACCTGAGCTAGCCCCTGCTGAGGTGCGGGGCAGGCCCGATCTCAGCACTATCGTTTTAAGCTTTCTGCAAATCCAGGCAAAGACATCTCGGGATGGTTACCTTCGCTTCACATGCTCAGGATTTCCTTCACAGGCCCAGCAGCTAGCAGTTTTCCTCTGTGAAAGGAAAGAGAATAGCGAAAGCTGTGGTTATGCAGTACACCAGGCAGGTCTGTTCTCACCCTTGGCAGCCCTTTGGTGCACTGCTTGGCCACGGGGAGCCGTGACCGCTTGGCAAACACTGAAATTGCCCGAGTGGTTCACTATGAGGGCTAGGAAGGGGAACGCTGTTCTCAGGGCTTGCAGGTGACACGGAGCAGACATGGCAAACACATGAAATTCCCCCCCCGGTTTGTTGCAAACTCAAATCTGAAATCAATTGCAGAAAGAAAAACTCGGGATTGGTCATAGCTTGATCTAAGCAAGGTGACATTTCATGCTACGTCTGGGGTACGATTAAGATTTCCCTTCAAGAATATGGGGAGATTTGATAGAGCCTTGGGCCTTGGCCTCCCAAATCACAAACCTCAAACATCTGAGACAAAAATGTGAAGCTATTAGCAGCAGCAGCAGCAGTAGACCATTAGCCCTGGTGCATCAGGCCTAACTTATTGAGCCAGAATGTATTATTTTCATGATCCTGCGCAAAGCAAAACCCATCACATTTGGCACAGTTCTGGCTGTTAACTTCTAAGATTTATTACACAGTGCCATGGGGCCCCCGTTCTGCAGCTTTTTGTGAGTCCAAAATTTCCATGAAGCCCAAGGGGACTTCTGCATGAGCAGGAAAGGCAGGAGTAGAATACTTTGGTTTGGCAGTTTTTGTTATTTCTAGGGGAGGAAGATGATAATATGTAACATATTTAATTGCATCATACTTTTTTTTTTCATTTGGGGAGGTCTCTGTGTGCATGTCCTCTGAGGGGCTGATGGGGCTGCCTTCTGCTTTGCTGTATCAGCTGGTTTAGCCGATTGTTTCTTTCCTTGTTTCTAACCCTCGCAGCAGTAGGTTTCTAAAGCACATCCCGGCCAGAGAGGTGGAGGAGGAGCCCTAACTACTTCATATTCCATGGTGCCTGCAATAATAGGGCAGGGGTTTCGAAGGTTGCCCATCCTTTCCACTCCGAGTACAGGAACACGTGACCCACTCTGAGGCTCAGAAATCCCTGTCATAAATCTATAAACATATTCCACTAGAAACAGAGAAAAAAACAACCCACCTGGTACTTCAGATAGTCCAAAGGACTGGGCTGTGAGGGATCCCCCCTTCCCCAAGGAAGGTCATTCCTAATACTGTACAGAAGTGATATTTGCCCGCTCTTGATTTTTAGGGATGGTGGTAGGGGTCTCATTTTAGATGGCAACTAGCCATCAGAACAGAGATCCAAAAGTTATACAAGCCCCTTCCTCTATACCCCTGTGAAATCTGTTTTAGGCACAGATACTAGAAATGGTGTAGTAACTTGGCCGACACTTACATAAGTTGTCATGCTAATATAGTTCTTGAAAATTGCAATTAAAGCATGGAACAACATTTGGCTGAAAAAAAAAAAAGGCTTGCTTGTAGTCGAGCACTGTTTTGTCCGCCCAGCATTTTGGCTATTCAGCCAGCACAAGAGTTTTCTGCTGATGCTGACATGTGAGGTAACGTCTCTGCAGCAACCTGCTGTAATAGGATGTTTCATGCGCACCTCCCAAAATCCTTCCCACTGCCTGACGTGGTTGAGCATGGTCTTTTGGCAACGTGCAGGAGGACATGGGATGGGTTTGGTAAGGGTTCTGCAATGACACAACTCCTTTGGATGGGGTCTCCCCTGGCAAGCTGATACACATCCTTCCCCAGGGCTGAACAGTTGCTGGGCTGGAGTCAGGGCAGCAAAATGGCTGGTCCAAATCTTTGTAAATGCAGCTCCTATCTGCTCTGGGATGAGCACAGCACATGCTCAGGAACAATGGGGCTGGGATGACAGATGGCCCTCAGGGGACCACTGTGCTTCCATCCTCAGGGCTGCTGCCTGCCACGGAGGAGGAAATGTCACCCAGGAATTCTCCCCCGCTGGTGAACTCCAGTTCCTCCACTGATGTCTGGGGCTGTTCCTCCACTCCCCTTCCCGAGCAGTGGCCGCTTTCCAGTGGCTCCCTGCACACACACAGTCTGGCAAGGCCCTGCGACTTGAAAGGCTCAGTGGGAATGGACATCTTATATTATTTTTTACAATTATGATTACCAGAGGGGATTGGAAGGAGGGAAGAAGCGGGGGCAGAATTGCTCTTTAAAACATTCCTCAGTGGTTTTTTTCAGCTGCTTTTCTTTGATGAAGAGCCCACAGCAGAGGCCTGTCACTCTGAGCTGGGAGCATATTTGACACTCCTGTCTCCGCCGTGTACCCGGTGTGTATTTGCTGCAGTGCTGATTACATTAACTTCTGTGTTTATAAACATTTTGAATCAGTGCAGAAGGCTGTGCTGAACAGAATTTTAAAGCCAGCGTCAGTTTTATTTTTGCTTTTTCATCTGTAAACACACATAATGTGTCTGCAGCGCAGTCAACAATGAGGGATCAGAGGTGCAAAGGGCTTCCTGAGCTGATTCTCTGCTTGGCTTCACCTCTGAGCTCTCCTGATACAGCCTCCTACATGCTTACATGAACACACATACATGCGCACACATATACACTGCACAGGCAGCAGACACTCCTTCAGATCTGAAAGCACCATCCTTTTAAAAGGCAATGCAGTGATAGTGATAGTCAGTGATAGTCACTCCTGTCCTGCTGTTCTCTGGATAGGGCCAGCAGTTGGAGAAGAAATTAAATCTGAACTGGTGAGAAAATTGCCTCCCAGTTAATGGAAGCTGACGCAAGTTGTAAGCAGTCTGCAAACAGCAGTGGGGTTTTTCTGTCCCCCTCTGTTGAAGGGTTTGTAATAGCCTTGCTGCAATGCTATCTGAGTGCCTTAACCCTCTCAATCCCCACAGCACCCCCTTGTGAGGCAGGAATTAAACCGTAATCCTGATTATACATGGAGAAAAGAAGCCCAGGGAGATTAGGAATCCCAGCCTTGCAGAAAGCAGTATGAGCTCTGCTATGGGCTTTCAGTGGAAACTGGCTGGAATTGCAAGGCTGGTGGGCTTGGGAGGACCCATGTTTTGGAAGTGCCCAACACGGCTGATCTGAGTGCCTTTCAATCCAACCAGCCAGAAATTGGGGGTGAATTTGGCCTGGAGTGCTCTTGCATGGATAAGACTGCTGCAAGCAGCATCCATGTCTAGCTCAAACCACTGCACCATGCAGCTCTTTGGTCCTCTCTTTTCTTCTTGTTTTTCTGTGCAGACACACACCTTCCACTCCAGCCATCAACAGTAAAGTTAAAGCTGGGAGACGTTTTTAATTTTGGGTCCTCTCTGAGCTAGGCAGAGGAAGGGATGGAGGCTCCATCTGTTGATGGGTTAGGAGAAGGGCACCAAACTTTGTGAGTGCTCTTGAGGTGTCTCCTGGCTTACAGTTGCAGGAACAGGGGTCACGTCTCCCCGTGCAGGTAGTGCCGGAGCAGAAGGAGCGGGTGCGGCTGATCCCACCCTTGCCGGGACAGGGACCATTGGGGCAGATGCATGCCCGTTGCACGGCAGGAGAGCATTGCTAATGGAGCAGGCGGGCCGAACACCTTGCAAGGAAAAAGGCAGGCCAAACTGGCTGGGGCCTCTGTCCAATTCCCCGGGGGAGCCCGAGCGCCGGCCCCAGGCATGGCTGCACCGAGCACAACTGCCGAGCACCATCTAGTGTCAGCAGGGCCGGCTCCGCCGCCTCTGCCCCCGGGAGCAGCCGCAGCCCGGGCGCATACAGCCACCAGCCCCGCGGAGACGGGGGCGACGAGCGGGCCGCGGCCGACGCCGCCTTGCAGCCGCTCCGCATCCGAGCCCTGATGGGGCCATCCCACCCCGGCGCCGGAGCCTTTCCCCAGCCGAGGAGCGCTGGCTCCCGGCCGTCGGGTACCGGCTTCGCAGAGGGGTCTCGGCGTGTGTGAGCGTGCTGCGCCTCAGCAAAGAACAGTTGCTTCGGCAAAGCTGCTTAAATGCTCGATAGAAAGAGCTATCGTCTTTCTTGACGGAGCTGACATCTAAGAAGGAATTAAAACGTCTGCCTTACTCACATGCACACAAGCATGCGGGCTTGCACTTGGGATTGTGCGTGTGCGTATGCATGCATAGAGGGCCAGCGCCAGGCAGAAGATTAGACGCAGCATTCACAGAGGTACGATGGCATAAAGAAAATACAGAGGAGAAATACAACATGAAATCAACAGAAATATTTCAAAGGGCATGTGTTCCCGGCATTGCTAATGAGGTCCGGAAGGGGAATTCTCTCTCTTCTCTTCAAGACTTGTCTCTCAGCTCCAACGTCTGAACCGATAGGCTCTCTGGCACCGGCACAGCTCATTCCAAGTGTGCACAAGCCTCAGCGGTTATTGTATTAGAAACTAGCATGCATTATTGAACAGCACCGTAGCCCTGCCTTCCTGAGTGCCTTGGCAGTGCCCATGCATGGCAGGGAAGGCGGGACACAGAGTCCCAAACCAATACCCAGAATAGTCTTCTGACTGAGGGTTTTAGAAGCTGCTGTGCAGTCATCCATGAGGGAAGAGCCACAGAGAGGATTTCTTCTGAACTGGAAATTCACTGACACTCTCTGCTTCGGATTCGAATCAGGATCAGAACTTGCTGTAAATTTACAAGTGCAAATAAGCCCTTTGCTTTTAGTAGTTGGACAATTAGGCCTTTTTTCTTGCATAAGCTCTTCTGGGAACTGATCTCTGGATCACAGGGCGAGAAGTCAAGAGGTTTGCAGGCCTGTCTCATTTGCAGGCTGTCAAGTCAATAGCACGAGAGTGTAAATTTCATGCTACAGCAGTAGAGCCACTGCTGTGAATGGGGAGCAATGCCCCTGCAGCCACCACAAGGAGTCTGGAGGGGCACATTGCCATCAGCAGGGTAACTCTGCTGTCACCCTGCTGGAATCCCTGGAGTTGGACCACATCAACTCCCCCCTGTCAAGGTGTACCTCTGGAGCAACTCCAATGCGTTAACTTTAGCAAATCTGCAGCAAATCCAGCCCAGACATGGGAATTTGGGCTGTAAATCTGGAATGAGTTGAGCACAATTGCCACTGTGAACATGGAGGAGCCCCACCTGGGGGACAGCAGGGCAGCCCGTCGCTGTCTGTGCTGGAGTGGCTGGACACAGAAGGCAGTCCAAGACCTGTTCCCAACCGGTGCAGGTACGCAGGTGCGAGCTTTGTTAAAATCCACATCCAGGTGGGGAAACACTTCTGCTGCACAAGCAGCTTCCCCATTCAATCCTTGCCATTTGCTTCTGAGGCACATCCAGCAAAGACTGTCCTCTCTCTCTCCCCCTCTTCCAGCCAGGCCGTTAATTTCCAGCTGTCACAAACGAGCTGTTTCTCTGCGAGCAGGGCCCTCTGCCCCCCTCTGCCAGGCGAGGCAGGCATCAGCCTTGTCAGCATCAGAATCAGCCACAGGAATCAACACATCCCGGTGATGCTGATTTATCGCCCTCTAGGTTGTCAGCATAAATACTTGATAAATACAGATATGAATAATACAGCCTGAGTTTACCTTGTCGGCATTAATGAATCTCCTGTTGGTGAGCAGGGGGAGACTATTGCCAGGCTGTGCGTGCCAGGGAGGTCTCTTGTGCGTGCTGCTCCACCATCCCAGGGAAGGCAAGGGGGTTTACTCCAAACAGTGCTTTTGTGAACCTACAGCAATCCCCCTTGCAGCCTGTTTTGTAAATGCCAACCGGGCCTGGCTGATGTCTATTCAGAGGAATTTTGCTGCAGTCTGAGGAGTTAGCAATGTGAATTTGGAGGGACTCCAAGGGAAATGTTTCTGTCAGCCTGGAGTAACTGCAGAGGGGCCAGTGAAATGACATTAATCTTCTCTCTCAGAGGACAAACCTCTCCTCATGGGCCAGTTTCCTCCTCCTGTCTAATTGTGGGAGCAATCTATCTCCTCCATCCATGAGCTTCTGCTTTCTCCTGCAGATGCTGGAGGGAGGAGGTCACCTTCCTTCTGCTGAGACACTGGATGAGGAGGCTTTGCCCATCTCCCTGGGAGAGCTCCCGGCCTGGCACTGAGGATGAGCATTTGTCCCCATGGCAAGTCTACCGAAACTTTCACTCAACCAGCCAAAGAGCCAGGCTCTGGCTGCTAATTCCTACTAGCTGTTTGATTGGGGTTTTTTTGTGGTAGAAAAAGATATTAGGAAAAATTTGGTAGATCTATGGTACTTTGCAGCCTTCCCATGAGGAGAAAGGATTCACGCATGCCTGGGACTTGGAGGAGCCAGGTTTATTCCCCCTTCCTCCTGGAGTTTGGGGATAATGTGACTATACTGCAAAGCGCTGTGAGACCCTGCCATCCTGGGCACCCAGTAAGAGTTGCAGACTGACTTAATGAGTCATCTCTTTCCAGGCAGGGAGAAAAATGTCACATTACATTTTTGTTTGCAAATTTTTCAAATGTGTAGCTTGAGTTCTTGACATAAATGAGCTTAGAATGGAAACTGTCTGCAGGGCTGAATTTTCCATGGCCATGTTTTTGGTGGAGATTTGGCGGTGTTTCTGGGTTCCAAACCCCCTCTCATGGAGTGACAGCTAAGCCAGCATCTACATGGAGTTTCATGGTAGTAAAATTGAGCGTGACATCTGGAGATCTGTGGCAAACAGACAGAAATCTTTTAGCAGCAGAAATAGACTCCTGAGTTCAGCCTGTATGTATGACACATATTTTCCCATGTAATCTCCTGTGTGGTGTTCAAGGCCAGATAGGGCTCAGTTATGGGGGTTTTTGCCCTGATATGAACAATTGGGATGAGAATTCACTTTGCAGCAGAGCTACCAATGCCTGTCCATGATACGTATTCTGCTAGTGTATCTGAGCATCCAGACCTGGGTCTGTGTCTTCATCATTTCGTGCCTCAGTTTACTACCAGACAACTGTCATGGCTAAGAGGAAAGTTTGGAGTCCAAAAGCCCTTAGTGGCTGGGACATGCTCAGCCAGAGCATGGATAAATGAGTAGATGGTTTCCATGTGAAGCATTATGGGAAACCAGACCTCTTTAGAGGTGACGTGTTGTGAGATGGATAATAGCAGGGACAGGCTGTTAAGGGCTTTCTGTCCTTCTGCGGGCAGCAAAGGTTTCTAAAAGAAAAAAACCTTATCTTTTAAGATAACCTGAGAGGAGTAGGACTATGGGCTTACTCTGTTTGTCAAGCGATTTTTTTTTAATGTGTTTAAATACTTTTACAGTGTCTGTTAATGAAACTTCAGTGACCCTGGGGCTCCTGAGGGAATCCATCTGCATCTAAGTGATGGAAAATGAACTTGTTAATGGCTGGGCCCTGCTCAGTCAATATAGGAAATCGATCCCTAGTGATGAAGGGCTGTATGGGAAGGGGCTTGGCTAAGTGGGTTTTATCCTCAGATGAGGAGGGATGGATGGATGGGTGGCCAGTGCAGAGCAGTGACTGATGAAGAGGATCAGATGGTGGCTGGGAAAATGCCTCATTTTTACTGCTAACTGCAGAGATTTAGAAGGGCTTGCCAAACTGAGGTACTTGTGCCTGAAGGACACCTGGAAAGCCTGTGTAAGATCTGATTGCAATCTCTCTACTTCTCTCTTCTGTGCTTGTGCACCACCTAGCACCACGGGGGATCTTCTTTCCCTTCCTTCCCAGTTTTCCGCTGGGAAGGAAAGATGTCTCTCCAAAATGACCCATCCCTGCTCCCATCAAACCTAATTTCCTCCTGTCACAAATGATTCAGCATAGGGAGGGACACTAGAGCTCCTGGAAGTGCTCACGCTATGGATAATAACAGAGGATAAAGGCTGGCACGAACAGAAAGCCACTGGAAAGCTGTGCACCAGGTGCCTGGGTCCTCTGGGAAGTGCTCTGGAGCAGTCTGGAACATCTGTCCTGCATCTAACAGGAGTTATTTTGGGGAAGGGCTTGTCCTGATCTTGCCTTCACTTGGGCTAGGAAAGTCCCATGATCTCCTTTTCCAGTGACGTTGGGACACTTGCCTCTCTGCCCTTCTCCCTTTGCTAAACTTCACCTGCAGCTCACTCCTTTCCTCTACGGCCTTTCTGCACTGCACCAGGGACCCAGGGCCCCCGCCTCATGCTGAACTTGTATATGAGCAGGGACTCACAACTCCAAGGGTACTTGGAGTGGCAGAGTTACATCACTGAGGGAAAGATGTAAAGGGCAGGGTCATACCTGGCTATTTGGCAATCTGCTGCAGTAAATGGGATTGTCTTTGTGGCTGTGGAGACCCATTGCTCCCGCGTGAGGGGAAAGGTATGAAGGTGGGGAGGAGGATGAGAAATTAGAAGAGGGAAGAAGGGAACAGGAAGCATATTTTTCTGCATTTGGGGATGCTGTGTGTGCAATCCTTCTGTACACACCATCTGTGCAGCGGTAAAACCGTGTTGGGTCTTTTTAAGAGCACTGATCCGCCCTTTCATCTCTCATGCAGCGCAAAACACGTACCATAGAGCTGGGAACAGAGCCTCAGACAGAGTAAATTGGTCATGTTCTGCTGGTATCCACAGGGTGATGCTGATTTTCATTACAGAGGCGGATGGCCCAGCGAGATCAGAACAGCAGGGCTGACTATGCTTTTACGCAGGGTCCCTTTACACCCCCCCACCTCTGCTTCAGCTGCTTCCTGCAGCTGAACCTTCTGGGAGTGTATGAAAAAGGCAAGTTTGGAAACGTGAGCAAAACCTTTATGGCTCTGAAGCAGCTTTGGACGTTTGCAAAATGGTTTGAGGTCTGCAGCAGCCAGTTGCCAAAGATGAGCAGTTTTATTATGATGTGATTGGTGCTGTGCCCTTCAATGATTCGCACGTCCCGTGGGTCAGATCCTCAGCTGATAAAAGCTGGGGGAACTGAACTGATTTATGTCCACTGAGGACCAGCTGCAGCAAGCCCACATTATACCATTTGATGAAGAGTCTGCTCTCTCTCTTCTCTCTCCACTTGCCTTTAGTCACTAAAATCTGCTTCATTAACAAACTCTCTCTAATCACCGCTCCTGAGCAGCAGAGCACTTTGCCCAGTGGGGCTCTGCATGAAGTTTCTGCCCAAGGATTGTTCCAGCGAGTATAACGCACACTTTAATGACTTTGCTTCTGCTTAGACAGTTGTTGGAGGATATGGAGCAGTGATTCTGCAAAGCTCGCTGTGCCGGGAGTCTCTCATGGGTGGCTGGATGTTAGCTGTGAATCTGCTCACGTCCTGAACAATGAAACATTTTCCTTCTCTAAACAGGGGCGGTCTTTTAGCTGAAGGCTTTTCTGCAGAGTCAGAAAGGGAAGGCTAGGAGGATGGTGAAGGTGATACTTCAGGTTTTAGGCATGTCATGGGAAGAGTTTAGGGGTCTTTAAGGATTTCATTTTTGTGCCAGGATTTGGCTGGAAATTTTTGGGGGGTGTGTGGGGGGGAGGTTCCAGGAAATATGGAAATATGGTTTCCTGATCTGGAAGTGATTGGATTTTGGCTACGCCACGAGGGAGGGAAGGATGGGTATTGAAAAGAGCAGGTTCAGACCTGGAAGCGTGATCAGGATCTGTGCTCAGCAGTGGCTGTTGATGCTCTCCGCCCAGCGGGCTGTTCTTGCAGCCCTGCTCTGTCGGCATGGCTGATGGAGACCCGCGCCCAGCCCTGCGATGCAACGTGAAGAGTACAATTTAAGCTGTTCTATTGCTATCCTGGCGTGGAGCCATTTGTTTGAGACATAAGAGTCTCCCCCACACAACCCCTTGCAGCAGCGTTTTTGCCGTGGGGAGCCAGGCACTCTGCTGAGGTGCTGGGGGAGCAGCCAAGCTGTGAGGAGCAGCCCAGCCAGCATTATCCTGTGGGCGGCTTGTTTTTCATCCTTCCCACCCTCTCGGTGATGATGAGGCCTATTTTTCTCCCCTTCCATGTGCAGAAATAGCTCGCATTTGTCGTAAATCACCTCGGCTGCAGATGGTGAGTCACTGGTTGATCAAAGGCAAGACCCTTTTCTAGGTCTGAGGGGAAGACTAGATGCTTCAATAAATCATTAGGAATTGGCAGTAAAGAGAGTTTCCCTTGGGTTTAACGAGACAACCTCACCACTCCCCTCCTTTGTCCCCCATGCCCCCTGGCTTGTGTAGTGTAAATTGCAAATTTTAGTGACATGAATGGGGATACCTGATTTAGGAACCCTGTCGCAGCTATTCCTGGGCATCGGGCAGTAGTTTTGTGCCCTAGCCAACAAGTCTGGACAGTAGCAAGGGAAAAAGTCCTATAGCTGAGGGGGATAGATGTGGGTGAGCGCCTGTGCTAGGAGCAGGGACTGAGAAAGGACACAGAGCATCGACATGTGCCGTTCACCAGCAGGCAACAAGATAAGAAATGCAGAGTCTGACGGGATCAGCATCCGCTGGGCATGAGCTTGACATGAGCTAGCGTAGTGGTGACAGGAGCTGGGATGCAGGGTGAGATAAACCACCGGCCCGTGACATAACTGCATCAGGATCCAAGATACCACACTGTGTACCTATTGCAAGGTGGGATGAGGTGGCACTGAACAGGACTGCTCGCTCAGACGAGACAAGGAGCCGTGATATGGCAGTGGGGAGAGGAGGAGAGTCTGAACCCAAGCGTGTATCTGCCAGCATCATGACTGCAGTGTCCTGCCCAGGAGGGGGTACTGGGTTACACGGGAGCAGAGGATGGCGTGAGAGCTGTCAAGGGAAAAGGGGAAGACCTGGAATTGTTCCTGTACACTACATACTCCTTTCCTCTCCGCACCCCTTGCATGTCTCAAGCCAGCCTTCGTGGGAAGGAAGGGATCAATGGCTCTTGAGTTAGAAACTCCGCTGAAAGCTGAGCAGATGAAGGGTTTGCCATCTGTGAACAAGTTGTTCTGATTGAATTAGGGAACATTTAACATTTACAGATAATTAGAAACAGCCACCCATTACAAAGGGAGCGAGCGGCAGCAGAGAGAAGGGAAGCTTTTGAAAGGGGATTGGAAGCTCCTTGACACATCAGCCAGGGGAGCTTTTCAGACACAACTTCTGAGCATTTCCAAATGCTTTGTGCTCGTTACATCCCCGGATCTTTGGAGCCAAGTACCGATCTCTGTCTCTCTCTTCTGTTCTCTCCATTATTTTTTAACTGCCTTTTGCCCTTTTCTCCCAGCCAGCGCTCCGCCAGCTGCCTTTCTGGGAGATTTTAACAGGGTGTCTCCTTTGGTCCCATCCTGGGCTGTCAGCTGTGAAGCAAAAAGGAAGGAAATTTGCTTTTCTTCTCCATGACTGTCACAATCTCCTTGGCCTGCAGCTGGGTGGTGCAGCTATGGGGAGGGACAGCTCTGAACGCAGAGGCTCCTATGCTATCCTGACCTCTACAGGATAGACCTCCGTGTAAAGCTCGTATTTTTTTTTAACTAACTTTATTACACAGAAAGATAAATACCCTTGGAATAGAAAAATAAAAATGTTTGGTTACAGATTTCAAAAAAAAGAAAGTAAAATATATAAAATGCTCTCTTTTCCACTCAAAAATAGCTTCCTCCTTACGAATTTCTCTTTTTTCCCTTGTGTTTCCTTAATAAGTTTTTACATCAACAGTATTAAGAAAAGCATGTTTCTCATACTTTTCTTTTGAGAGAAAAAGAAGCCAGTGGAAATTTAAAATTCCCCAAAACACAAAAAGAGATGATTTCCTTCCCAAATTTCCCCTGAAAAATTACTGGCATTTCTCAAGCAGCTCGAGCGGTAATTGCGCTTACATCAGTGATGTAATGGCATCTGCTGCAGAGAGTTACCCAAGAGGTGAAGTCATAAAGCTGCAGCTGCCCTTTCACTGGAAGAAGCCTCAGCGATGGCTCTTGGGCATGACCTCCGCTCCCAGCACCAAGGGCGACTCCACGAGCAGAGGCAGCTGCAGTCACTGCGCCTTCCCGGCCAGGCTGCTGCACCTTGCAGCTCCTGCTCCCAGGCTGACACCACCTCAGCGGTCCCCCTCCTCCCTGCCACGTGTGGAGGGTCTGCTCCCTGCTGCCGGGCTCCCACCCTCCTGCAGGCAGGAGAGAACCCGACTGGGGAATAAATAGGCGCGTGTGTTTGTGTGAAGGTGGCTGTCCCCTCTTTCCAGAAAGGCTGCCACCTTCCTGAGCCTGCCGTCCCTCCCAGGGGCGTCCAAGCCTCAGAGCAACAGGGTTTATGGCAAACAACAGGGTTTATGGCAAACAACAGGGTTTATGGCAAACAACAGGGTTTATGGCAAACGGCAAAGGAACCACTGAGGGCCTCTGTCACTGTGGTTCATGTTCTGGAGCAGCATTAACAGAGTGAGCCCAGATTCATCTCTCCTGTTGCTATGGAGGGACGTGGCTGCCAGCGGGACGAGAACAGGCCCCCCAGGCCTGGATAAGGCAGGGCAAGAGGAAGGCGAGAAGTGCAGTGTTAAAAGGAGACTGGAGGGGTGAGAGAGGGGGGAGCTCGGGGAATGTCTTCAGGAGGTCGGCTCAGGGCTGGTGAGTTCAGGACAGGACACATTCATTCGAGAGTGGGATGACAAAAAAGTGATGTAGCCTTTGCAAGGCATCCTCAGCTCTTCAAAGAACTTGAGCTGCATAAATGTTTTCTCCTTGTAGGATTGATTTTGGGTGACCAGTCCTGCTGCAAGGAAGGGCTTATTGAATGGTTGCACAGCTGATTTGGGACCAGCATCTTTTTCTTGTCCATGTCCCCAGGGTAGAGTATAGGTGAGGGCCTTTCTAAGCAGCTCTAATGGAGCTAGAGGTCATGTCCTGAGGGGAAACTTTTCAAAACTTGTCTAAAAACAGCCGCAATGAAACTGGGGAAAAGCTGATGGTACGCAGAGATAATATTCAGCTTCCCTACATTTCTTAGAAGGAAATAAATGCAAAATCGAGATTTTTCCACAGGTCCAAAAATATCAGAAATCCTGACTGGGATAATGAAGTGAGAACCAGACAGAGCTTTCCGCACAACTCGCACCCCAGCCTTGTCTCCCTTGTTTACCAGGGCCACCCCTAGCAGGCAATGTGTAGGACCCTGACAGACATCTAGTGGCATCTTACTATAACTACAAGCACTTATGGCTAAGAAGGGGGTGCCCGGGGAAGTGGTTGGGCATGGCAGTAAGGAGATGGTTCTGCTCTCCAAATAAATAACAGACTTCAGTCACGGGGAAATATAAGCCCCCATCCCTTGCACTGGCATCCATCTTATGGAAGAAGAAAGGGAGAGATCTGTGATCTAGCAGCGTTATTTCTTGAAGAGTTGGACCGAACGCAAAGGAATCTCTGCAGGCGGCTCACCCTACACAGCCCCGTCCCACTGCCACTCATATCTCTGCTGCTGCTGGTGGGGAAGGAGAGGGTACGGAGGGCAGCCCCCTGCCATCAGAGACAGTGCACGCTGGGGGGATCTGCACGTGCCCGCATCTTGGCTGGGAGCACGAGAAAATGCCTCCAAGGGGGTGTCAGACACAGTTACAGTGAAACATGATATTTATAACAAAGTGTGGGGGAAGGTGTCACATCACATTACGCTGATGCTCCAGCACCAGAGACACAGGGACAATGACGCGGAGTGGGATGTGGTGAGGGCTAGCAGGCAGTAAGATGAGTTTGCTCTGCAAATATTGATCCTTCTCTGGCAGTATGGCACGCCGAAGCAGGGTTTCCTGGAGGCAGCGGGGAGGCCAAGCCTCTCATGGCTGCTGGCATCAGCTGGTGGTGTCACCTGGCTCTTGCATTCCTGTGCCTGGCCCTGCTCTTGCTCTCCAAGGGACAGTAGAGCTAGGGTGTAAGGTGGTAAAATGGGGGAAATAAAATCCAGATAACTCCAATGTCCTTAAACACTGGTCTATTTTTATTTTTCTGGATGGACATATCCCACTTGCTTTTGCGTCAGTGCAAGAACATTGGCCTAGGAACTTAACCTTGCTGATAGACCTTCCCTTACCAAGCTAACGTCAAACGCTGTAATCTGTTGAATAACCAGTTCTTTAGAGAAAGCTAGGCTGTGTCACTGCAAGCATCTGGGATTGCACAACTCCCTCCCTAAGGAATGAGTCTCTGGAAGTGCCAAGCTCTTTCTAGTTGCTGCAATGAGCAGGCCAAGACGTAGAAAGCTGAAGCCAAGGGCCAGGTCTCAGAGCTGCAGCTTCCCTGTGCAGCAGGAGGAGGCTTGGATCCCCATGTGGAAATACCCTCACGCGTTGTAACAAGAGCAGTGGGAGCTCCTACGTGTACACAAGCATATTTCTGTGCACTCAGCTCCTGCTCCTTCCCCCTGCCCTGGCAATGGTACAGTAAAACATGGATGCAATGTAGCACAGCAATTGCAGCCCTCACCGGCCTCTTGGGGCTAATTGCCTGGGAATAGCTTTTGTCAGCTGCCATTTCTCCCTCACTGCAAACATGCGAGCATCTCTTGAGAGAGCAGCCGGCACGTGGGCAGACAGAACTGGAGCCTGCTACTTCTCCAGGGAAGGTATTTGGTGCAGTTCTGGTTGCAGGTAAACCCTCTCCCCATGGTGGTGAATGAAGCCTGGTCCCCGCACGTCCAGGCTCAGGGGAGCATGCAGGTGGGCTCTGCACACCCTGCAGTGGGTGAGAGCCTTTCCTTCCCTCTCTGCTCTGTCCTGTAGTCGTCTGCGACTCGCTCACCAGCGGCATCAGCCACACTGCCCTGCAGCCCTTCGTGGGCTGGTTCAGCCTCTGCCCACCCCACGCTAGCCCTGCTTTTCTCCCTGCTTTTCTCCCTGCTTCTCCCCCATGCAGCCAGCCCTGCCATTTCCTTTTTGGGGATTCAGCTGCTCAGTGCCTGCAGGGGTTGATGTTCTTTCCCAGGGTGGTTTGAGGCCGGTTTGAGCATGGCAGCTCCATCCAGAAGTGGAGACCTCATCACTACTGGCATGTCGGTGCCAGCTTTTATTCTCACGGGAGCACCGCGCTGACTGCTCTCACTTGAGTGCAAACGTGGGTGTGGGTGACCTTGGCCCCTTTGCCTGCCCTTGTGAGGCTGCTTCCAAGTGCCTGGAGCGCTGAAGCCGCAGTCCCTGAGTGGAAATGGCAGCAGCGGCTGCAGACAGGGAGGCAGGCTGTCCCGCGGCTGCCTGCGGGGGAGCGTTCCCTGGGAAAGGCGCTGGCTCCTGCCCCCTTTGCAAAGCGGGCTTGCATGTGTCTGCTGTGGGAGAAAGCAACTATTAATTTTCCTAGGGGAATGAACACTCTTGACCTCAGCCCCAGACCAAGCCAGCCCTGAACTCCAGTGGGCTCCTCTCGCCAGCCACTGTGCGTGGCGATAATCAGCAGGTGGATGTGAGATCCCCTCGTTAGCGATAGCTCAGGCCTGGGCTCGTTCACTTGAGGCATGAAAATCCCCACGTGAGGAAAGAGCCAGGAGCAGAGGCTGGCATGCAACCCCAGCAGGGCAAAGGGCTGGAGCACCTTAACAGGTATGGTCCTTCGGTAGTGCTGCCGTCAGGGCTGCTGGTAGATCTTGGCTGCTCGTGGGAGGAAAAGGGCTAGTGGAGGTGTTGGAGGCATGCAAGTTGCTGAGTGAGAGCCATTAAGTAGGTTGTAGACTGTGTCTTTGTGGGGTAGGGGTGCATATGTATTGTACTGTATGCATCTATATGGGCTGTGTAACACCCATCTGTGATTTTCCTTCATGCAGCTGTGTTGCATACCTACTGTGACACAAGCCAGCACACGTACTGTGACTGATGCTCGAGCGTGACTATATGGGGAAATACATTTGCACAGAGTACACCTTTGCTGGGCTACGTTTGCAGCGGGATCAGAGAGGGACACAACGGCCATACGAGCACAGAAAACGGCTGGGTCCTTGCACGCCACCTCCATGCGTGGGTGATACATGTAAGCATTCTGCCTTGGACATATTTATGCCGATGTCTGAGCGCAGACGTCACATCCACGTGGTGTGATGGGCTGAGGAGGGATGGCATGTGTGTGGCTGTAAGGCATTACGTCTCTCTGCATCCTGGTCGGCAGACGTGTTTGTCTGCAGATCTCTAATATGTCACGTGTGAGTCAGTGTTCGCACAAAAACTAAGCGTTTGGTTAGGATGTCCCTGACTATGTGTGCGGGTTACCCTGCTGTATGTGCCTAGCACGTGCTCGTTGTGTAAGGCACGCTCTGCAGCGTGCGTGTTCCCGTGTGTCGCTGCCGGCCCAGCCCTGCTGAGGTCCTGCCGGCGGTACGCCCGCAGCGACGGCACGATGCCACGGTGCAGCCAGCCCTCTAATGCGGCTACTGTTCCTCTCACCTCTCACTGCACAGGCGGTTTAAAGGAGGTCATCCTTGTCCCGCTAGAGCTGGTGACTAAGGCAGCCTGGCATTTACCCAGGATTTATTTGGACGCTCTAGAGCCAGCTGCACACATTTTTTTTTTTTTTTGTTTGGTTTTTGTCTGACTTCATGCCCTTTTGGTGATTGCTTATAACCCCAGTGCAGAGAAGGGACCAATGCTCTCTGCTTTCAGGGGAAGGAGAATCGTGCAGCATCCACCAGATGCAGACAGACCAAAAGGGAAGCAAGCAAAAAAAAAAAGAAAAAGCCTTATGCATTATATGTCCTGGAAATGGCATGTTCTTTGTACAGTTCCCTTTGACTTTTTAGGGAAAGATTTATTCTCTCCTTCCTCATGACAGCAGAGTTTGCAGTGTTCCTGTAAGTTTGGACCAACCCAAATTAACCGTGCATCGTCAGTGTCTGATTAGCTCTATTTGCTGTGTTTTTATTGACCTATGCAAGAGAAAAACTAGGTCAAGCCAGGCTGATGAGGCTAGATCTGGCTCTGTAGTATAAATCAGTACAAACGAGAACATCCATTCGCTGAGCCATCAAATCATGCTGTGGGGTGGGTTGCCTCCAAAGTGTCCAGGGGACATAATTAGGAACTTTCCCAAGCTGTCAGTCAGAAGTGAAGCGTGGTTTGGATGTAGAGGGCGGGTAGATTTTTTTAGAAGCTGCTCTTTGTTTCTGTGGTGAGGGGCATTTTATCAGCAAGGATGAAGCAGGCACTGGGATGGCCGCAAATAGAAATGGCCCCTGCCTGTCTGTGACTCCTGCGCAGAGTCTCTCCACAGAGAAGGGATGGAGGCAGCTAAAAGAATACTGCAGGGCTGAGATGAGTTTTTTTCTACAGAAGCAGGAGGGGAGGACAGAAACTTTTACCCAGCTTCCTTGCTAGCAGACCTTATTGACGGCTTTTGCCGTGCACAGCCAAGGGTGATACAGCCAGCCTCTAGTACGGAGAAGCCGTTGAGGCTGTCTGCTCCTGGCAGCCCTGAATCTCCTCTAGCATTGCCTCTCCTGGTGTGGTTGGATCCGAGTAGGAACCAGCCTGTGACCCGATCTGCTGCTGCTGGGTTAGCCACCCTGCTCTGGGGAGAGAGGAGGCGGCAAAGCCTGTGACAGGCTGAGTTCAGACGCATTAAAAAACCCCTCCATCACCCCGGAAAAGCTCTTTGCAGGGAGACTCAGGTGTCTGGTGCTGGAAGTTTCCAGGACAGGAAGCAGGGAGCAGCCTCAGCTGGTCTCGTCTCCAGCGTGTGATGTGCTGGGAGTGAGATGTCACGCAGCGTTAGCTTCACTTTCCGTGGGGCGGAGGCGGCCGCAGTCGCACTGTGACAGCTCAGGGGCTCACGAAGCCACCCTGCAAGGGGGCGGGGGGGCAAGGGAGCAACACAGCAAAGCAGAGGGGGCCAAATCCCAAATAGGTTGTGCTGGAGTAGCAGGGGACCCAAGGAGGGGGTCTGGGAAGGGGGTGGAGGAGGCTGGAGTGCTGTATGCACAGAGGGCACGGCAGGCTCTCCGTGCTCATCATGATTACCCGCGGGGCTGTCAGCAAGAAGCTGCTGGATTGGCCTCTGCGTTGCAGAGCAGCAGCCTGTGCGGGAGGGAAGCTCAGGTCAGCGTCACGTTGGGCTGGCAAGAGCCACACATGTGATGTCCAGCCAGCGGGGTGGCGAGGGGGAAGCGTCCCTGAAAAAGGTCACCTGGATGTGAAAGCCAGTTGGGATCTGCTTTTGAAGAAGCAAGTGGTTTGGGCAGAGCTGTGCAGGCTGAATTCAGCCGTGATAACAGATCAGGATGTTTTCAGTGCACACAGGGACGCAGAGGTCTCAGTGTCTTCCCAAGCCACAGATGCCTCATTCCTCACCCCTGGGAATATCTGCTGTCCCTTCCACTTAGTGGGATCTGAAGGGATTTTATGTGTTGCAATATACAGGGCAGGAGCACCTTCACTGGGAGTGTCAGAATGCTGCTGGAGGCAGAAACTCACCTGTTATGAACAGGAACAATCCACCATCTTTTGCACAGCTACGCACCCAGCTCTGTACCGCAGGCATCAAACGTGCAGTAAATGCTGTTTCTCTGGGGAAAATTTGGTCAGTAAAACAACAGGAATATCAGCTTTTATGGAGAGAGACAGAGCTGATGATACCTGGCTGTTAAAAGCTTGCTGGAGATGCAAGGTATCCTCCACTGAACCCAAAGGTCCATTCAGCTGAGTCAGCTTCCAAGGAGACGCTTCCCATCTTCTGCAAGATGCTGCCTTTGCTGGGTGAAGCCAGCGGCTGATGGGAATGCAGGGTGCTGCCACCCTCACAGGGCAGGAGCCGGCACGGGCATCTCCGCCTGTGCAGCTTCCAGACCTGCCTCTCCTGGCTGAGCTCAGCAGCAACCCGGTGTGAGTGATGGCCCCGGCTTCCCAGATGCATTTACATTCCCTTTGCATGCTGCTGTTGCCTTCCCTTCTTTATGGCTGTGATTTACTGACGTCACAGACGCAGCATCACGGAATTGAATTTACGGGAGGCTGAATTTATGATTAGAGAAATGAACCCTTCACCACTTCGTGCTGCCCCCCTCTTCTGTACACACACGCACGCACGCGCCTGCACCTCGCTCTGCTCCGCAGCTCCGCAGTACGGTGGCAGAGGGGGAAGAGAGGCCATGGAAGACCCTAGTTCATGGAGGATGTCTGTTCCCCTGGCTGCAGACAGACTTCGTTTCTGTCTGCATCAGGGAAAGGATTTGACAAGGGTCTGGACATCCAAAGTTCCCGGATCTTTGCAGATCCCATAGATCTGCGAGCTGGCACTACAGCCGCTCTTGTAAGCTGGGCTCCTGGGTTTTGCGTGCATGTCTGAGAGGAGGAATGGGTCGCAGCCCATGAGGCAGGGCTCCTGACTGCTTTGTGTCATATTAACAGTCCTCTAAACAATGCTGTGTTCCTGCTTTTGGGTGATTTCCAAACCGTTCCCAGCAGGCATTTCTCAGCCTCGCCTTCTCCTATCCTTCCCCTCCAAATTTTGCCCTCTCTCCAGCTGAACTTCTGGATAAACTGTAGGATCAGTAAGCCAAACAAAGAAGGAAGGGCATCAGAAATGAGAGCGAGTTTACAGGTCATAAGCCAAACATAATAGGATGCAGCTCCGTGCAGCCTGAAGCACGGCTTAGTTAGTGCCTGGGTGTGTTGGAATAACTCCATCCTCGGGAGCTAATTTAGGATGTCCTCTGCTCTCTGCCTGAGGAGGAAATGGCTTCTGTACAGAAGGCACTTGTCTGCAACAGATCTCTTGTAAACAGCATGATAGCTTGATGTCAGACACACTGAAGACATCTTTATCAGGTACTTTGCCAAAGCCCCCAGGGAGAAGCTGTAGGACAGACCTTGGTCAGCAGAGATTTTTCAGGCACAGACTGGCTGAGATTCAGAGTCAGGCTGCATGGAGCCCGCGCTAACCCAAAGGCTCGGGTAGACCGCTAGCTATTAATAAAAAAGCAGGTCTGTGTTATACCGTGCTGCACCACAGACCCAGCTGTCTCTCAGCAGAGGAGCTTTGCTGAGATATTCTGGGCAGAGGCACTGAAGAAAAGATTGTATCAAAAATGGAGCAGGTTAAAGAGCAGGATGGATAGAGGATTTCCTGCTCTGGGGGAAGGTCAAAGCCTTTTTTTCCAAAATGAAAATCCTGGTGATTTTCACCAAGCATTGAAACCCATTTTTGTCTGGGCTTAATCACAATGATTCAGGTTCATACAGGCCTTTTTATTTTTCTTCCCCCACTACTTCTGTATGTAACTACCTTTCCAATGAAATGTCCCTCCATACCAACAGTCCCCAAAATCTTGGTTTAAAAACTGGGTGGAAAAAATTGCTATGTTTCTTTTTCTCTGGGATTGTTATTAAGTGAGGGGAATCAGTCTTGCTTTTTCATGAACAATTTTGGGGTTTGTTGTTTGTAGGAAGCTGAAAGCAGAACAATTTCAGTGGGCATTAGTGCCTCTCCGGTGATGTGCGTGTTTCTTTCCAGCCTCTGAAAACAGACACCCCTGTGCCTGCTACCAGTCCGTCCATTCATTCATCCATCTACCCATTCCCATCTCTCCCCGCATACCAGCGTACCCTCTGGCTAAGCTGAAACATACCGAGCTGCAGAAATCATGCATGAGGTGGAGAAACTGCGGAAGCAGAAGGAGCCTTTACAGCAAACAGTCTATTTATTGATATTTTATTATGCTGTTTAGCAGGACCCTGGTGCCTGTAATAAAGCATTAAGGAAGTGCAGCAGCACATTCTCATTGATCCCATTCAGTACTGTGATATTAGCGTGAGGGCCAGTGACAAAGAAAAGAAATAATGTTGTTCCCCTCCCCTGTGCTGAATTGCTGATGGCAAAATGCCCTGTAAGGCTGACGATTAGTTACTTCTGCTGTGACCCCCAACTGCATGATCACAAACCACATGCAAAAAGGGAAAGGCAAGCTTTTTTTTTGATCTATACAACTACACAGTGAGGGATCTGGAGAAGTCCGTGATAACTCAGGAAAGCTCAGATCTATCAAGCCTAGTATTTCGTGACTGAAGATGGAAATGGTCCGGGCTGGTCCTGAAGAGCAGCCAGGAAGGAGATGAGCTGAAATTTTCTCTGTGCGACAGAAGTATTTGCAGTTTTGTCTGCTCTGGGTTTTCTAGTTGCAGGACACAGCAGCTAGTCTGGATCGCAGCACAGGGAACAACCCACTTCAGCTCTCAGGTCTGTAATCGCCTGGCTGGGACGTTTCCCTCTGCCCCTGACGGTGAGTCCACAGCCACATACGATACCAGGAGAGAGGGAGAGATGTGAGTCCATCAGTTACAGACCACAGTGAAGGTGCTACACATAGCCCTAACAGGAGACATCCCCTACCTTCAAGAGTTTATACCATAAATACAGAAAAGGTGAGAACAGGAGCAAAATGGTGAAAGTGCCCCAGTGTGCCAGTGGCAGAACGGGTGTAAACTCTGCCTGGCCACTAAATGACAAGCCAGAGACCCCAAATGCTGCCCACTGAGCTAGTGGTGGGCAAGACCCACCAAGACCCCTTGCTTCCTCCTCCTTGGTCCTCCCCAGGTGTTCAGTGGCGAGGCCATGGCCAGGCTGGGGCAGCCTCCTGCCCCATGCCCCAGAGCCTGCCCTGCGCCTGGGCAGGGTGCATGCCTCGGAGCCCTGCGAGGAGAGCGGCTGTACCGTCAGTGCCAGGAGCTGGGAGCCTCTTCTCTGGGGTCTTTGCCATCGGGGATGGGGTTTGTGCTCCTGCTTTCTCCTTTATTCCTCCAGACAGGTCTCGGCAGGGCCCACAAGCGCTGCTCCTGGGTGAATTGCAGCTCCTGAGCCCGCATCTCCATCTGCGCAGCCCTTGCCCCGGAGGGGGTGGCCCTGCGTCAGCCTGCTCCAGATTAACATGTGCAAACATTGCATTAGCCAAATGGCCTTTCCAGAGGGAGGAGGTGCCTGGATGTTTGCGGAGGGATTTAGCTCTATTATCACCTGGACAGCTGGTGTTCTGACCCCGCGTGGCTAAATATTTACGTTCCAACAGAGTGGATTGGGAATACTGCACATGCAGTCCCCCCTCCCCAGCCAGACCTCAGTGTACAATTTCAGCTGCACTCACACCACTGTCTCTGCTGCTCCGTGGAGCCGTGCTGCTGCTCACCAGCAGAGGAATGACCCCCCAAGGTCTGCTTTCTAACCCAGCTCCTCTACCAAATTCCTATATGGGCTCTTCTGGTGCTCCTTTCTCTCCTTCCTGTGAAAATTAGGGTAATAATAATAGCAGCCCTTAGGATCACTGGAAGGGGATGAATCATTAGCTCCAATAATGTTCCCAAGGGCCTAAACCTCTCATTTTGTGCATCGTGGGGTTCACATCAGCATGAATGTGCTTCCTCCTATCTTAGCAATCTCCACACTCCCCTGGTGTGACTGTGGGGACAATTAGTGGCTGTAATTGTCTGAGCACTGTGTAAGGAGGGGAAAAATCTGGTAATACCTGGCTGGGATTTTGTGTGCATTAATTAGCTACCGTTTGCACAGCTCTTTGAAGCTTCAAACCTATTCAAGTGCTAAGTATTATTATTAAATAGTGATCCATTAGTTCTGATCATTGGCTACAGCCTCTCCGTAGCCTCTCTGGTGTCATTTTCTACAGCATCATATATTTGTCTTTACTACTCCAAATACATTTATTAAGGAGATGTGGCAGTAAAAGAGCCCATCTGCAGTTTTGGTTTAAGTGTGGTTTTGGTAATCATACTCATGATGGCTGGGTTATAACTGTGCTCAGGAGTAACAAGTGTATTAAAACCTGTACTTTGCTGGTTCTGGGTCACCTGCTCCTGGGCAGCTGAGTGCCAGGTGAGCTAAACACAAAACTTTCATCAGTGGGCTGTGTCCTTCACAGTGGCAATGCAACGCCTTAAACCCCTTTCTAGTTTGGCAACTGGAATTTTATCTGGCACCACAACTGGGAAGGAAATGTGTTAGCTCAGAGCTCGATGAAAGCTCTAACGCATCCAGCCTCACATCTGAGACATGTTCTGCTGGTTGCCGTGTTTCGGCTGGGTTGTGGTAACTCACAAAGCCATGGGGATCTGAGTCCTGCTCTGAATCCCTTTTCTGTGCCTGCAGAGCTATGGCTGTTGCTGGTGCATGGCACCAGAGCGCATCTGTGCAATCAGGACCTACTCATGCTGCAAGAACATTGCTGCTGTCCATCCTACCCCTCCTGGACCACGTTGTAAGAGATACCTCGCTCCCAGCTGAGCTCCAAGGGGCAGTAGTGCCAGCAGCCATCTTCCAGCTTGCATCCCTCCTGGGACTGTTGGCTTGCCTGTTTCCAGCACCACCGCCTTCATGTGGCCTGGGCTGGCCTGTCACCTCGCTGTCCGGCTATGCCGGGTGCCAGGGTCACAGCCCAGGGGACAGGCAGCTGCAGGATGCTGCCGGGAGCCTGAGCGTCACCTCACAGGACCCGTCTTTCACGGAGCGCTGTGACAAGTGGCACACGCCAGGCGTGTGACCCCTGTGTGCAGTGCAGTGCCCATAGCCTGGCAGATCCCTCGGGAAAGCAGGAGCCTCCCTCCTTCTCACGCAGGTCTTGCACAGTATCACTCTGCTGGGGTGAGCCATACCAGGGACAGGTCTGTGAAGCTCCCTGCGAGCCAAGACCAGCTGTTTAAACCAGCTGAGGGTTGTGTGCATCTGTGAGTTTACTCCTGGTACTTACCAATGGGAAGAGATCAGAGCCTCTGGCACTGACATATATATGCGGGTGCATATTTCTATCTGAAATTGAGGTTTTATTCTTGTAAACATTGTATTTATTATTTAAAAAACCCATACAGACTGCTGAATTCATATTGCACAAAAAAGCCATAAACCTCCCGCTAAAGAGCCAGAAAAATGCTATGAGGAGAACAAAGCAGGCATATATCACTGTATTCGGCCAATCTGAAACCCAGTCACGGCATTGCAAATAAAATACACAGTGCTCCTTTCACCACAAATGTATTCTCAATCAGGAAAAAAAATATATATAATTCGAGATCTGATACACTCTAAATCAAGATGTGACTTATGTTCAGGAATCAAAAAGATAAAAAATTTGGGCAATTTCTAAATCATTCAGTTCTCCAAATGCTAGTTCTTCAACTGATGTTTAAGGAAGAAGCTCTGGGAACAAGCAAAGATTGTTAAGTGGGAGAAGTGATTTGGAATGCCTCAAATTCTGGGACTGAACCCCAGCTTTCTTAAATTCCAGTATCACACCAGTGAAGGTAGTCAATATTGCTCATCGCTTTTGAACCATTTTAAGCTGTTCCCCACACATAAAATTTTATCTTTATGGAATGATTTAACTCTTGCTCTGCCTGATGCAGGCTGAAAATTTCAAGGATGGGTGTAAGCCAAGAATTTCATGCCTGAGGCCCTGACTTCTGGGATATCAGTCCTTTTACCCCTTATTATTCCAGGTTAGTATATAGGCATGGGCTGCAGTTTCCAACGCAGAGCAGAGAAGAGGTTTCCTGGCAAAGTGACCATTTCCCAACAAAAAGAAGGTTTATCCTAAACATCAAGCCTTAATCTAACAATGATAATTCCTTTCTCATATATGCAATCCACCTCATTTTTTTAATCCGCTGGTTTAAAACTGTGTTCTGCAAGTCTAGGCAGTACTTAGGCTACTTTTAAAGGATCTGCCAAATTGATTAGGGAAAGCAAAACCCATTATTACCAGGCTTAAATTTGCTATGCTGGGTCCACACTTCTACTGGGAAATTTGTAGGGGTCTGCAAATGGAAGGTGAAAGCTACGTAGACTCTAAAGCCAGTATGGCAGCAACTGCTTCTCAGTAGAGATCTGGAGAGCATGTAGAATAAGAGAGACCTGTCTGGTTTGGGGAATTTAAGCCCTATCTTAATATGCAGACAAGCATCATGACAGAACCTGGACCTCTTTGCCAGAACCTCCAAATGGTGCCACAAGGCAGAGCTATTTTGTGCTTGACTGTATCTGATACAGTTTCAGAGCTATTTAACTCTAGCTTAACTTGACCTTGATCCCTTAATTATATCATTTGGATCAGTTCCAAACCAGTTCTCTAAAATATCTGACTCCTGAGTCTGAAGAGAGCTGTTATCCAATTTTTGATCCATTTTCTTCATAGGGCTTATGAGATGGGGTTTAGTGTGATACTACTTTCTCTTGGTGCTGAAGAGGCCAGATTTACAAGCAAGAGAGTCTGTGCGTTTGGGTGATGACCACTTCAAATTGCATTTGTGTGTTGGTCCATGGCGAGAGTTGTGAACGCTATACTGGTATTTTGATGGCTCTACCAGTGTGGTGGATCTAACTCAGAATGTGGCTGCTCTGGGTTTTTTTGCCTAAATTGCAACCCGGGCCTCATTGTGCGGGGTGCTGTACAGGCACCCAGAGGTGCCTTGGGGAACCTCAGAGAAGGAAGGAGGCAAAAGCTGTGCAGAAAGGAGTGTTATTCCCCCTGTCGTACAGCTGGGGGCTCTGAGGCACAGCAGGATTACGTGCTGTGCCCACAGTCCTGCCGTCCACTGCTTTACTCCTGTTCCAGGCTGGGAGCCCTGCAGGGCCCTGTGGGTTTTCCTTGCCCCGGCCAGAGAAGGGATTAGGTCTTCAGCACACATAAATCTGCACAGCACCAACGGGCAATGCGTGCTCCCACCCAGTGTCTCTGTGGTCCTTTGGCCTTTGTTTCTTGGCATGGGTTAGTGTGCGTTTGTTAACACGTACGGGAACCTCTCCTGCACAGGTTCATCTGCGCTTCTGGTTGCAGAGTCATTTATTGAACACGCAGCTGGAAACGAGGTGCATCTTCTCTCCTTAGTCTTGGAGACCCTGCCTGCACACATGTGGTTTCAATATAAGTACGGAGAGCCAAGAAGGTCTTTTCTTATTTGAGGAGAAGGTGTAAACCTTTGCAGGATAAACAATATCTCCATCAGTAAGGGAGAATGACTTCACTTCTGGCTCACGATCATTGCTTATGTGAGCTTTAATCATTCTGCTCTTTGTACTAAGCAAAGCCCTTATGATCAATCAGAACTTTGAAGTTTTGTTATAAAAATGTAAATGAAATGCATTTCTAAATGAAGCTTTTCTTCTGCCTTGCGTGCCTCTCCATTCTTCTACACACACACAGAAGGCACAACGGCGCTGATAACAGCGTGATCGCTTCGCTGGGCCATTTCAGCACCGAGGTGCACATTTGCCTCCTTCCTCCCACTCTCTTCACTGCTTCCACTCTTCCACTTATAAAAAAAGAAAAGAAGAGCAGAGCTGCCCCCTGTACGTTTCCAGACATTCTGATCCAATTGGGAGACAAAATGTTCTTCTGATTACAACTCTAAAAATAAAGATGGGGCTTGTAGGGAAAAGATTGTGCTGCTGGCTTCTTCTTTTTTAAAAGTTAAGCCTGACTCCCAAGGGAAGCAAGGTGTATGCAACCTGCTGGCTGTCTGCGTGTGTGTCTGGTATGTGCCGCTAATAACTTCTGCTGTCGTTGGCCTCTTTCCTCTGACTCTCACAGAAGGAGAGCTGTCTCTGAGGTATGAAGTTCCCATAAGTTTCAGAAAATCCCGTCTGTCCAAGCATGCTGGTTTTGTTCCAGTACCTGAGACATAGCAAAATAAATCAGCATCTCAAACTAGTTCTTCATAAGCCTGGCCCTGGTGACGTGCAGCTATCGACCATCTGGCCACAGTCCTCAGAGGAGCACTTCCCAAGGGTTTTGGCCAAGATCTGATCACAGAAAGGAGCAGTGCTGGTGGGTCTGTGATGGCTAGGTAGAAGGTGGAGAAGAAAAGTCTAGTGCTTAATTTCAAGCTGTTTCATCGAATTCCACTTTCACTGCCACTCTTAGCAACTTCCCGGGAAGCAGAGCCAGCCAAGTCTGGCAGACGTCTGGGAAAAAGACAGCTCTATCATGCCCTAAACACTTGTTCTGGGCATGTGGGTGGATTTTTTGTTTCCAGTATTTTTCTGCGCACAGAGTTTTGCTGGTGATTTGGTGAAACCTCTCAGTGTCCATAAGCCCCTGCTTCTCTAGAGATCGCTGCAAACCTCTCACTCAGGGCATCAGTGTGCTGCCATTCAGCTCTGCGGAGCAAGGGAAAGCTCACTGGGACACCTGCAAGGCTGCAGAAAGGTCGGTCTTGGGAGCAAGGGTCACACATCTGGGATGTGCCCAGCTGGCACTGGATCCAAGTCGTCTATCATTTCCCAAAGGCTTGGGAGAAGCATAGGGAAAGAAACATCATTCTAGCAGCAGGCGGATAAGGATGTCCTTCCTCTCTGCGCTCACCGGATTTTTATTTTTTTTCTTTCTTTTTTTTTTTTGAGCATCCAGCTGAGGGCTTTGCTGGTATGCTCCATGGACACCCTATGCCATGGACATGCTGAGCTCAACTGGCAAGCTGAGCCGAGGAAGCACACAGCCCTGTGGGGAGGCTGAGAATCAGAGCTACTGGCCTGGGGGACGTGAGCATCTGTAAGAGCTGCAGCCAGCACCCCCGGCACACAGCCCCCTGCCCACCACTTCACGACCTGTGTGGGGAGGAGACCTGCGGTGCCCCGGGCACCTAGGGAGTGGGGGACAGATGGGAGGAAATGGTACTCAATGGCTGGAGGAATCCCTCCTGATTCCTGCTGTTGTGAAGCCACACAAGCACAGTCATGCACAAGCCCGAAGAGCTGACTCCATCTATTTTCACCTGCAAGCCGCCCCAGTGCGCAGGTGCTCACCTGCTCACGTACACCCTCACACAGTGGCGATGCGAGGCGGTCTGTTCCTTTTCGTGATTCCTTTTCGTGATTCCTTTTCCGATGGCCCTCTCTCAAGCCAAGCCAGAGTGCCTTCAAAGAGCCAAGAGCGATTGCAGTGGTTGCGGGAACCCAGACGCAAGGGGAAGAGCCATGCCAATTTCTTTCCTCCAGTTTTCCCTTGCTATAGCACTTTTCCAAGGAGCTAATGTGATTTTGAGCAGCCACTTGGCTCGGTGAATGGCTGGAGCCCAGAGCAAGGTCCGGCCTTTTCGTAATGCACACGGCGTCCCTCTCCTATCGCCGAGAGCAGCAGGCTGCGTCACCTATCCACAAGACAGTTAGGGAGACTAATTGCGCCCGTAAAAGTGCTGACGGGGCAAACCTCTGTCCCTTCACTTGTAATTGGTATTGACGTGGTACTCCCTGGCCCTGGGGTGCTCCAGAGCCAAACAGAGGTTACAGGGTTCCAATCTGGGAAGTTTGCTTAGTAAAGACTTTCCTGAATATAGTGGGGGGATAACACTTTATAGAAACACATACGGATATTTGTTACATGTGCTATTTGTTCTTTACTACAGTCAAACTCAGCAGCATTTTTTAGCCCAACTCCCTCTACTTTTCTGTCTCTGTCTCTCTACCAGTCCTGTTCTTAATCAGTTTGAACTATCGGCTGGTTTCAGCAGATCCCCAGTGAAGTTCCCATGGGTTTTGCTAGCTGGGAGAATGAGACCGAAATTACTTCCCCAGCTAAAGGAAGAGCTGCGGTGTGAGCACAGCAGCAGTAACAGGCACCAGAGAATCCACGCAGCCCAGGGACACGCTGATTGCTCAGCCCTGAGAAAACCTTCAGCCAGAACTTGCAACTCATCTGTTTCCGGAAATCTGTGTAGCACTGAGCCTCAGAAAACAACCAAAGCTTTGTTAGCTGCACAGCTCACAAGAGTACTTCTTTTTTGCCAACTGGATATCTTAAATCTGGGGTCATGTTTTTCAACCATTAGAGGTCCCAGCACCATTTTGAAAATGGTATTTAGACAGGCTCCCACGTCACTGGCCACTTGGAAAGATTTCTGTTTTGATCCCGTATTCCAAATCCAGCAGTCCCCTTTATTCCTGAGCAAGGAGCTTTGGTCTCTTCTGAGCGTTTCCACAGGACTGGCAGGTCAGCAGATACGCCAGGAGGTGTTTTGCTGTGTCCCACGTCAGTTTAGATCTGTGCTGACTTTCAAGCTGCACTCCATGGATTCCAGGCAACCCACTGACTATTTCTGATTGTTTGGTGAAAACAAACTCATCGACAGTAGACTGAAATTTGCTATACAAGGATTTGCAATTCCAGGAGAAAATTCTAAGGATTCAACAAACAAGAAAAAAAAAAAAAGGAAAAAAAGAAAAAAGGAGAAGTGCTCTTCCAGGCTGATCCATTTTGTTATCTAGGTCAGACATTAAGTTTTAGAGTGGGTTGTGATTTTAGTTTGGATCCAGTGTAGATCTGTTGATTCTAATGTCCGCAGATAATAAACTCCAGGCTGGAGAGAGTCTCTAGGTGCTAGTTGGTAGACTGTACAAATTGATAGCACGGCATCCTTTCTCTGAAGGAGTATTTTACTGAGTATTAGATTTACATCATTTACTACTTTATAGATAAAACAGTCACTATGTTCTAAACTGGTGATGTACTTAGAATGGGGAATGGACTGGTTTAGTGGTTTCTGAATTTGATTGCTTAGAGGGCAGTTTACTTCTAGATTGGAGAGACTGTTCTAAATTATAAAGCTACGGCTTTTATGAATTGAGCAGGGTATGGATTAAGCAGGTGAGGGGGCTGTCTGTGTTGACTAGTGGCTTCACATCTTTCAGGATGAGTGGCTGAGGTCAATTCAAGTTCATTACACTGCGAGGAGTTTATGATTTCTTTGTTATGGAGGTTCAATACAAATTGATTTTAAAATAAACTTTTTTTGACCAATTTAATAAATTCACTTTATTGTGCAGGCTTTGATGTTATTTTCCATGTGATCAGCATAAAGCATTTCCCTTGCTACCCCTATCACTCTGAATGTTATTCAGACCTTGCAGCTCTTCTTTCCTTCACTCCAAAGCTTGATCAAAAGATGGCCATGAGCCGAAGCTCATTTGAGGCTTGGGTCTAGACGCCCGTTTTGCAGCTGTAGTTCAGGAATTCAGCCAGTACAACACAGCCTGGGAGAGACACTTTCTGCTCAAGCCAATATTTTCCCAGGTATTTTTGTTGGAATTAAGGAATTTCAAGCCTTTTCAATGAGTATTAATAGATGGAAAATTTCAAACGCACAGTCATCATTTGCATCATGGTGCAATTTTGATAATAATTGCAGCTATTCCCTAGGGACATCTGAGAATCAGCTGGGCATAGGGGGATCTTTTCCACTCATCCAAGCAAGGAACAAGAGCAAGGAAACCTTACCCACTTGGCAAACCTAAATGCATTATTAAATAGGTCCTTGCGCCGAGGAACCTTTGGACTCGTAGTTCCAAAGGATGAGCATTTGCATAGCTTCTTCAGCGTCTAATGGACTCATGCTGCAGCTTTTCCTTGAGTAGAGACAGTGCCAGGAACAGTTTCTCCCCCCAGCCCTAAGATGCAGAAATCTGTCAGAACTTCACCCTCACACACTGTCCTGCCTCCTGTAAATGGAGTGAAACTGGACAGGGGTTTCAGTTCTGTAGAGTAAACAGCGAACCAGCAGAAACAACACAACATGACTGTTTCATGGAGAATCAGGTGAAAGTGATATGAGCAGTCCTACGCCTCACTTGGGCACGCAGCTGATTCAGTTAATTGGGACAATAAAGCTTTCTCCTCAGACTTCTCCTTGGGAAAGTATTTCCTCCCATATTCATGTATCAGTCTCTTTAGTCTGTTAAAAATTACCTAAAGATGCTACCTTCTGTCTGAGATCTGTGCACGGCATTGGAGCGAGCTGCTACAATTGCAAACAAACCATGTTTCAGGCATTCTTTACCCAGCTGTTTCTGTTAAGGCCATGATGCCTCAACCAGCACCAGCACCTGGGGGCACCGCCTTTGCAGGAAAAGTATTTATTGAGCAGCACAAGCCCCTTCCAGGCTTTTGTATTGCAAATGCGGTGCTGCTTCTTGTCTGATGTCCTGCCTGAGCTAAAGCTTTTAGCTTTTTTTTTTTTTTTATTTTGTAGTTACATCGTACCGTGGCTGTAGGTGCCAGGTAATTTTCCTCTCTGCTCTGCCTCCCTCAACCTCAGAGCTGCATTGATAAGGTAGGAAAACTTTCTGTTACTTCTGTTTTTCAGTCTTGTATACCTTCTTTCAGTCTGGAGTTCTAGGGGAGGTAGTGAAAAAATGCAGGAGATCTGTCAGTGAGATAAGTGCGTTTTAAAGAGCAATGATATCTGTCAATGAGACAGCAGCTACACAGTAATTCATTTCCATCTCTGCCTCCTCATCTGCCCCAGAAATGTCGACACAGCACTTTTCTCTCTCAGGTTGTTTCTTGAGTTGTTCTGGGTTTGTGGCTTTTTTCTTTTACTGCTTTCGGTGTATCTAGGTGATATATTGAGGAAAGGACAAAGAAAACTAGAAAAAGCCCTGCTGTCTGCGTAGCCCAGCCCCAAACCCTTCCCTAGGCTTTTCTCCTGAGTGGGAGCTCAGAAGGTCTTGCATTGCTATAAAGAGTATCAAGGGGAACAGCTAAAAATTCATCCAAAAATGCCCATTTGTTGGGTTTGCATTTACAGTCTTGTCCTGCTGTTTGTCCCTCTCTGCCCCTCAGCAAGGCCAGCTGGACTGCAGGGCACTGAGGGTACCCCACAATAGGTCTCAGGCTCCTTTGGGGGGGTGTGGGGGTGTTGCAAGCTGCAAGCAGCAGTTCATGGGGGAGGGCTACATGAGGTGGGGAGTAAGTCAGTGGCTTTTGTTGGATGCAAAATATGGAAGGGGAGTTCTGGTATTTGCTGAGACCACCAAATCTACCTCTGAGCCACTCTACTTAACCCCATAGCACTCCTAGTGCTTTACCCAAATCCCAGTGTCCTGCCTTTTTGCACCTGCTGGCCTCTAAGCTTGCCTGTGCCAGAGATCTCCATTAGCACCTCATGCCCCCTGAGCTACCCAGCTCCCAGCCCATTTGCGGGGGGCACTAGCAGAGGACATTAGGCAGTGGCCCTAGTCCCTTGTGAAAACCTGCAGCTCACTGTGAAGTGAGGACAGTTTTACTAAAAATAAGAACTTTGTATTCATATGAGGCCATTTGCAATCGCATTCTGCAAAGATTTGTAAAGGGACCCCGGCTTTGGTCGGCAAATGTGAGTTGGCAAGTAGCCCTTTGCACCTCTAGATACTGCGCTTGTCTGAGCAGACACAGATTTGCCTCTGTGAGGGTTGGTGTTTCTGCCTGCTTGCTCTGTGGTTCCTGCAGCCTCCTCCACACATCTGCTCCCTTGGGCTGCAGAGAAGGTCTGCAGTGTTTCATGGTTCTGCACACCCTGGGTTATGCTGATTGAAGGGAGATTGGCAAAAGTTATTTACAAACTGTCTTTACAAAGAAAGAGGGAGAAACTGCAGCCCATGTGCAGGCAATGGTGATGAAAAGCAGCAGGCTGAATACCTACTTTGAAGCAGCATGCTTTCCTGAGTTACCTGCCCTCTTCTGCTGCTGCTTGTTGCCAAGATCGAAGGTTCATTGTTTCACATTGCTGCTAAAGAAGATTTAAAAAGCGTTTTTTGCTGGCCCTGATGGGGTGTGGGGGGAAATATCTTCTGAAAATATCTGTGTATTGGAAATGTGCTTGGTGTTTCTGCTCTCATTTGGAAGTCTGTCTTTAAGCACCTGTCCTTTAGTCTGTGCTGCTGTGTGCAGTCAATCACGGGGCTGCTGCTCCCTGCAATGCAAACAACATCTATCATGTGACAGAGGAAGTTACGGGAACACTTTGTTACCTGGTCCCTGTCACTTGCAATACACCGCAATAGCTGTGATGCTGATGAATATGCTTAAGGGTTTCAGTGGAAGCAGTGTAGGTTTACCCAGGTGTTCTGCTGGGATGATTAAAAATGTTTCTTGCTTTAAGTTAGGAATGTGTCACTCGTAATGGCTTCCACTGTTTCTGCATGGGGAGGGATATTAGAGGGCCAAATGGTTACCTGGTGTAAGTCGGGGTTGCTTCTCTGCACTTGCATTATGCACATTTGGGCTTCCAAGTCTGTTGTTTCAGTGGAACTAGGCTGATTTATGCCAGCTGAAGATCCATTTCTAAAACTGTTTAAAGCTTAGCATTCTTCTCTCAGCATCCCTGTGAGATAAGGATTTACTGCAGCTGTTTGAAAAATGCAAATTTTTTCAGGAAATATGTTTTTTCATAAAAATGCTTCTTCAGTGACTGAAAATATTTCATGAGCATCTTTAAGGTTTTGATGGGAGATAGAATCCCAGAAAAGAAAACATTTTTAGCTTTCTTTTTTAGAACACTGGGTTTGCTCGTGGTCTCAATTATTTACATTTTCTTTATGATAAAAACTGTGGTAGATTAAAACAGGCAAGTTTCTCATGCACACAGAAAGTGGTATTTTCGGGGAGCCTCTTTTCAGTGAAAGAGTTGCATTGTATTATAGTGTTCCAGCCAGGCCTGTGACAAGCTTAAGCTTAAAATAAGAAAATCCTGGGTTCAATTTTTATTTGGCAGGTTTCTTTTTTCTTTTATCAGCTTCTGCAAAGCAGTCCATGCTTCCCCTCCTAGTTGAAAAGCAGAATCAATACCCAAGAAGGGTCAACCAGCTTACAATTCATTACATGTATGCGTTTCTAACTGACAATGCAATTCTTGTTTCTCATTTTTCATGTCAACTGTTTCTCGGAAAAACAATAAAAGAAAGAAAGAAAAGCAGAAAAAGACAAAGAGACAGTGAGATTTACCCAAGTCATCAAGTAAAATGAGAGCTGACAGGTTCTCTAATGTTACATGCCCAGAACAAAAAGGATTCCTCACTCTGCTCCTCTGTAAATGTTTGAGAAGCCTTTGTGTGTAACTGTGCTATTCACTGGGAACCTCAGCTCCACGATTCCCCAGTAATTCCTTTAGAAATGTGCCCAAGATGCTCCTTGGCCTTGCAAGAATTATTCAGCAGATCAAAGGCAAGCAGCAATGAATTGTTTGGATCTTTTCCTATCTTTGCCACTGAATGTGCCCAAGTTCCCCCAGGCACGTAAATTCTTTTTTTTTTTTGCCCCAGTTTCTTTCCTTGTTGCATGGCAAGAACAGAGCCAACTTTGGGAATGGTCAAGATTCAAAACTTCAGGAAAAATCCCTGTTGGGGAGAAGCTCCTCTGCTGATTAAAGTAGGCTAAGCATCTGCTGCCCTAACGAAGTTTTAATCTAATTCAAAATTTTCCCAAGTTCAGATATACTTGCAAGTGCATTTGAAGGTCACAACCATCTCCACTCAGGCATGTATGGTTAGGAGCTGTAAATCCAGGGGCAAAATCTGGGTTTGTGCTTCACATTTCAGCATATGGAGGCAGTGTTCCTGGCGATGAGATTGCAGAGACTGTCAGAGGCTGGTGGGGATGTTGCTTCAGCCCTGGGGCAGTGTGTTTAAGGGGAAGTTGCAAAGTAAGGCCAAAATATAACGAGATCCTTGGAGGTCCTGGGTTGTCTCCTTGCTGTAGTGCCAGCTCTGCTGTCATTGATAATGTTTCCACAGATATGTAGGCTGACATCTCCCAAAGAAAAGCTCGTTGATGAGCACTAGAGGTTGGGTCTGGGTCTGTTCCAGAGATGGTTTTGAAACTGCTTGGTCAGAGCACATGTCTGGGAGGGCCTGGTCACAAAAGCTGTTTGACCCTTGTAAAGGGCAGAGGAACACATTTTTTGCACAATATCATCCTGAAGGTTGTTCTGAGCCAAATGTAATTTATCTGCAGAGGCCAGAGGAAAAAACTTGACAAAGTTGTTCCAGTTTGGGCTGATTTTTGTAACTGTTTGATGTGGTAGTGTGGTAGGTCCCTTTGCATTTCTTTCTGCCTCGTCTACCCCAGTTGACTTCCACCTGGGAGCTCAAGCAGCCAGGGGCTGAGGGGGCACCATGACTGACAAAGAGCCTCCTTAGTCTTTTCTACCCCTTCCCCTTGAGACACAGCATACGCTGCCAGCCTAGACAAACTCCAGCACTTCCCTGTCCCCATGAGACAAATCCATCACTCCCAGAGCAGACTTCACTTTTTGCTAGAACGGAAGCTGCAACCTCTTTTCTTCCCTGTCTTTCTGTTAGTTCCCCCTCCACCTCCTCTGTGACAATATTCCCTCCAGTCCTTACATGGTGCAATGCATCTGGAGAATCACACTGCAAGTCAGCACTGTCTGGGGACTCAGAGCCTGCCTGTCATGAGGGAAAGGAGGCAAGAAATGAATTCCAGTCCCCAGCAGTGGCTTGCTGGGGGAGTGGGGGCTGAAGGGAAAATGTAGCTCCTGAGAGCTGATTACTCTTCATTTCTGCCCTGAAAGTAAGAGCTCATTCAAAAGAAAATCCTTCTTAACTCTTGTAACCTAAATGCAAAGTAGAATTGCTGGGCTGAGCAGGTTTTGAGGCGATGCTGAACTGGGGTATTGTCAGCTGCTTTGGAGAGGAATGCAGAACGGGCGATGTTTTGCAGTGCTAATTGATGGAGGGGGCTTTGCATCTTCTAGGTGGGGGAGGGAAGACCAAAAGCAAATTTGGCTGGTTCTTGCACTGTACTAAATGAAGCCCCTCTTCAGGGGGCAGGAAGAATCTGCACCATCAGCCTTTCTACTTTTCTCCCATATTTAACTTGTGGATTGCTGCTTCTTGCTTCTTTTGGGTTAGTAGAGATTGGTCCCAGCTAGAGACAGAGGACACCACATGGGATGTACAGATTCTCCCAGGGACACTGAAAAACTCTTCTGGAGTCTGGTGACTCTTGCTCATGTGTTTGAGGACTGATTGACCAGTAGCAATGAGGTCAGGAATAAATATGGCCCACCCTGGACAGGAGCTACTAGAGGTTTTTCCTCTGTAACACAAGGCACAGCCTTGCTCTAGGATCATATGCTGTATTTCATGTAATGTGCTCCTTAGGACATGGGTAAACCCCTGTCGTGGTTTAGCCCCAGTCGGCAACCAAGCACCACGCAGCCGCTCGCTCACCCTCCCCCTCCCCGGTGGGATGGGGGAGAGAATCGGAAGGGCAAGGGTAAGAAAACCCACGGGTTGAGATAAGAACAGTTTAATAATTGAAATAAAATAATAATAATAATAGTAATAATAATAATAACAATACTAATTGTAATGAAAAGGAGAACGAGAGAGACAAACAAAACCCAGGGAAAAGAAAACAAGTGATGCAACCGCTCACCACCCGCCGACCGACACCCAGCCAGTCCCCGAGCGGCGATTGCTCCCCCCGGCCAACTCCCCGCAGTTTATATACTGAGCATGACGTCATATGGTATGGAATAGCCCCTTGGTCAGTTTGGATCAACTATCCTGGCTGTTCCCCCTCCCAGTTCCCTGTGCACCTGGCAGAGCATGGGAAGCTGAAAAAGAAAGTCCTTGACTGGTGTAAGCTCTACTTAGCAACAACCAAAACATCAGTGTGTTATCAGCATTCTTCTTACACTAAATCCAAAACACAGCACTATGCTAGCTACTAGGAAGAAAATTAACTCTCTCCTAGCTGAAACCAGGACAACCCCTCAATTTCTCCTTCTTGGATCTTTGCAACACATACAACTCTTAGCACTTCTGTGTATGCAAAAGAGATGTAGAGTCATAGAAATATGGGGCTGGAGGGACTCTGAGGTCATCTAATCCAGCCCCTTATCCTCTATACAACTAACTGTTATCACACCAACCTTGACAGATGTCCTTAAAATCCTCCTCTGACAAGGATTCAATGCACTGAGTGGTCTGTTCCAGTGCTTATTTATCCTCAGCATTAAAAAGTTTATCCTAACAAGATGCCTAAATCTACGTTTTTCTATTTCCTCCCCTGCAGACTCACCCTATTTTCCCCTGTCCTGCCTCTAGTGGCCTGCAGGATAATTGCTCACTGCCCTTTTCACAACAACCTTTTACATATCAGAAGTCTGTTATATCCCTAGTTCAGAAAACTCTTATCTGGGCTGAGCAAGCCTATTTCATTTGACCTTTCTTTGAGGCTTGCATTTTCTAAGCCTCCCATCAGTCTCCTGGGTGAGCTTGATGTGTGAGTTGTTGCTACAGAGAGTGATGTGAGCTTTTGCCCACCAGGATTTGACTAAGCAATTTACTTCCCGCCACCCCCTAGGGCAGAATGGTAAAAATCACAAGTATTCACAACCCTGTGCTAAAAGCCACAATAGCCCATTCCCATCTCACTGAGCCACAAACCCAGTGTGTTTCAGTGCATGGCAGAGCAGCTTGCTTTGGCAGGGAATGGACCAGCCAGTGTAGGCAGCCTCTTCCCCATCCGCCTTTCGACACAAATGTGTTTCCCAGTTTGACTCAAGCTGGGGGTGTGGGATCTGCTCACACAGCCTGGCCAGCTTGTGGCCCTGTGTGTTGAAGCTGGCACCTGCAGGACCAATGCAATTGAGTCTCTTTGCCAATCAAGGCTTGACTGAAGGCCATGGAAATCAGTAGTATCCCTCTTCCCAAGGTCCTCTGCCTCGATCTTTCCCCAAGTCTTTCTCCAGTTAGATATAACCCTATCACTGCTGACAGCTACAGCTTTCCATATTAGCTGAAAAAATATGCAGAATAAACTACTCGGGCACCTCCTTCTCTTAGACTAGCATGACTTTCCTGTCATGTTTTCCATGTTTCCTCCTAGTACTTGACATTTGCAAGTCTCTGCTGTAAGCTACAGGCCCAGAACATGCCATAGCTACAATGTTCTTTCACTCTCTCCCGCTCGCTCTCCTCAGCTTGAGTGTTTAATTTGCTCCAGTCTCTGCTTGAGCAATTTTTGGAGAGTGCAGTTTATATTTGTGTATGCAAATAAGCTGAGCAAATATGCTAAGGAGCTCCAAAGATAGATCAGTACACTTAAAGTACATGCCAGCCCACAGTAAAACCATCCCAGGCCATTCTGGTCTCAGTTAACCCTTCTGCTGCCTTCAGTTTAGAGTCTGTTTGGCAAGTAGACAGGACTGGGAGATGCTCTCCCACCTCCTGTGTCGCGGTGAACAGATGAACATCGCTGGCATCGTGGTACTGCTCTGCACCATGAGCCAGGCGACGGGGCACAGCGCTTTGCCCACGGTTACACGTAGTTACGTATTCAAATATTAGTTGTCTTTCACGTCCTTTTTATTGTTGAACAAGCAGTCCCAGGAGCTGCAAAAGTAACGCAGCCAGCTTTCCTGCTTTCCTTCAGACTTGTGATTTATGTTGGAGTCTCTGGTGTCTAATAAAATGTGCGCTTCTGAAGCTCTGTGCTTTGTTGGAGAGTTCATAAAAGCACTCTTCCCTGCGGATGCTCTGATAGCTAATAACACAGTTGAGCACAGTTGTTGCCTTTTCTTTAGGGGCAGGGAAAGAATTTGACCTTTCCCCTCTAATTAGCTGCCAGTGGTTTTAAAACTTGCAAAAAATTAATTTCCCTTAAACTGCTGGATCTGTCAAATCGGTTGAAATGGGTCAAACATCTCCTGAAGAACACTAGCCTTCCTAATCTGGTTTCCCCTCCCTATAGCAGGGGAAATGAGAGATCATTGTCATTCTCTGGGCTTGCCTACGCTGAGGGATTGACTGGAATAGCTATTGCAGAATAAGCTGTTCAGCCGGAAGCCTTCCAGAATAGTTGCCTGCGTGGACACACTCTTCTGGAACATAAGTGACTTTACTGTAGCATAATTACTTCACTTTGGAAGGATGCTAATTACTTTGGAGTGTTTTTTATTTTGGAATAAAAACCTGCTGTCATAATGCACTTTGGGAGGCATGATGGAATAGTTTCTCCAGCAGTTGCTACTCCAGACGTTTTCCTCGTGTAGATGAGAGAAATAGTCTGAAAAGACAGCTGAGTGCTCTGGTGCTGAACCTGCGCGAGATTTGAGGAAAAAGGACCAAAGCAGATTTCTGTGGTGCTTATAATGCAGGGCTTATTTAACCTTAGAATATGCGGAAGACGATATAGTTTTTATTACCGTTTTTAGCTTAGTTTCTTAAAGAAATGAGGCTTACATAATCAGTGTCTGTATACATGCTTCCCATAACTTCTGCGCCATTAGCTCGTTTCAGTCACATTTAGCAGAGGACAGGAGGCTTCAAGTGTTAGATTCCTACAAGTTTTGGGGCTCAGCAAGAGAGATCCTATGGCATCTGCACCGGGGGAGAGGCTGCAGTACACGACTGTCCTGATAAAACATCAAAGCACCTGCATACCAGAATGGCCAAACCTTTTCCATATCGGAAGGAAAGCTCTCCGTGGGAGGCTAATGCCTTCCCAAATGGCAAAGCCCATCAACACATACCCACAGGACTGATTTCTTGTGTTCATAAAGACGCTTATTCTTGGTGTTAGGTGGTTTAAATCTTCAGCTGCTCCCTAAGCTTCACAAGCTGTTCTCTGTAATACTGAAATGTAGCCAGCTCTGGGGAGAACAAGGTGTTGCCCATTTTCTAGTCTGTTATTTCTATTCTGCTGTCCCAGCCTGACTCACAACCCAGGCTCACTCGTGAGAGCCAGAACACTTTCCTTGCAGTCCTCCCACTTTGGATTGTTTTCTCGTATATCTGCAAAAGGGGAACTCTGCAGCAAACCTCCCTAAATGGAGTCAGATGGCATCTCAGGGTGGTGTAGTGGTTCTGCAAATGTGTTGCTGTGCTTGCAGCCAAAAGCAATCTCATTAGAAGGCCTTGCTAGACAGTGTAATCAAAACCCTTCCCCCTCAGGTCTGCACAACTGCAATGTAGAATGAAAGGTGGGGGGAAGTCCTTGTTTGCAGGGCCCTGCTTCCCATTGCCAAAACAAACATTTTTGGTTGAGATTAAGTTTGCTTATGCCACTGCACTGAGAAAGGCAGCAGCTATGACTACATCTGATCTGTTCATCTGTCTTAGTCAATGGAGAGAGAGGAACAGATGAGGTAGGTTCTCCTGCCTGATATGAGGAGTCCACTTTGGGACATGGATGGATGCATTGCTCCTTAGAAGCACATACTTCTCTTGGTTAACTGTGTGAGGAGTCAGTCTGGATAATGTGCTCAAATGAAGACCTGCTGGTCAGTGTCTACGTTCAGACAAATAGATCCCTCTTTCTCTCTGCAGCCTGTTCAACCATGCTAGGTCCCCAGAGTGAGGCAATTTCAACAATGAGTAACAACACCAAAATTCAACTTATATGGGGTATGTGGAGCTGGTAATCAATTGAGAAAGGTGAAATGCTCCAGGGAAACCCAGGGCTGGGAAAAGAAGTTTTAGAACATTAGGAAAAAAAATAATTGCGAAAGGCAGCTCAAATAACTCCTCTAGGTAGGTGCCTGTATCTGCTGAGGGGGAACATGGTCTCCAGATGGAGCCCTCAAATGGGACAGGCTGGAGGCAGATACATTCCTGGATTTTTAATGCTCTGGGGCTTCCTAGTGAGTTATCTGTGGAATAACATAATGGGGTGAGGGAGCACTTGGTTACCCAGGACATGGGAAAACAGACCATGCCATGAAGGTGCCGTAGCCATCTGCTAAGTGGTACAGCGGGCAGGCTATAATCTGGGAAGTTGCTAGGGCATGGGGCCTAGTTCTCTGCCTCATGTGGACCCAGAGTGGAGTGGTTTTGGGAAAAGGACCTGCTTTTTGTGTCCCATCATGCTCCTTCGGATCATCTGAGCAGTGATGAGAAGTCACCGTGGTTCAGGCAGTGCTGGGAGAGGTTGTGGATGGGAGGCAGCAATGAAGGCAGGCAAGAGGTCTGCTTTCACTGTCAGGTGCCTGTCCTCCTGGTGAGGGGGAGAGCAACTCCTCTGCTCTTGAGTTGTGCTACAGCAGTGTCAAACTTGGTGCAGAGGACCCGATTCTCCAAGATCCCAGCTAAGTAGCCCTGACTCCAGCAAGAGCAGGCCAGGTGACCTTGGCCCGTGCCAGCCCTGGCTGCCAGGCAGGCTGCGGGAAAGGGCCGCTTCAGGTGCTCAAAGTGAAGCTGCGTGTGACTGCAGAGCCCGTTGCCTCGTCCCTGCTGCGTGCCCTGGTTCCTGCTGGTGAATGGTGGCAGGCAAGTGCCTGCTGGAAGGGCTGGCACCTTGCACGGGCTCTGGGATGTGTTCCCAGATCTGGGCACAGCAGGGATTTTTTGCATGTGTCAACGTTAGAAAGCAAAAGCCAGACACAGGGAAATACTGAAGAATCTCTTGCCCAGCCCAGCTCTTATGACTTTATTTGTCAACACTTATTTTTGTTTCCTGACACAAAGTGGAAACATTTGGTCAGTGTTTTGGCTAGTGTTCTTACTCAGACCACAGTGTCACTTGCAGTGAAGTTCCTGGCTTTTCTAGTAACTTGTGTCTGCAGGCACTGACACCTAATGAAGTTGTAAAATGTTTGTTGCAGCCCCTACCCTGAGTCGGGGGTAACAACATTCTGCTTACAGGAGCTGTTTTGCTAGCTCAAGCAGCAAAGTGTTGCCCTTTGGTAGAGGGAATGTTATAAAAACCTTCTGCAGAGAGTTGCTAAACTCCTGATCATTTAGCTTAGCAAATGAGATGATAGTGCAATGAGTTGAACAGAAGTAAAAATAGTTTGGCTAAGCTTATGCTCAATGGTCCAAGTCTTAGTTTGAGTCTTAATAATTTTAATGCAATTACCCTCAGTATTATGGTCTGATAAATCAGTGCTCAAAGCAGAGGTCAGGGAAGACTTGGATATGTTTGCTCTGTTCTTTTCTTCCTGTCTCTGCATCTGGCCACTGTATAAAACAGGATAGTGGATTTGGGGAACATGGCTCTGACCCAGCACAGCCTGTTAAGCTTGCAAGGAAGACATTGAATTCACCCTTGCTATCACTTATTGGACTGATAAGCAGAAATGCCTTGTTTTTCCTTAATAGAGTAATCAAGCCTAGTTTTCTATGACTTTCCACCATTGCTACTATGCGTATTTCAACTGCTTTACTCTCAGCAGTGTAGGAGAGGTCAGGGCGGCTTCCTTGCTGTATTAAGCAGTACCTCTCAGTAACGAGAAGCACAGTTGGTGTTTGAAGTTCATTGCCCAGGTGCTTTGGTAGCTTTATTTTGTGTCAAATGTTCTCCTGCTGTTAAGTTTTGCATCTTTGTGGTATGTCATTAACAAGACACAAAGGCTGGTCTGTAAAGATGAAGGGCTAATCCTGTGAGTGAAATCAAGCACCTACTGCCTTTGTTCTACAGACACGCAGAGACTTGTTCCAGTTTATAGCACCAAAGATTTGTCCCATATATTGTGAGTCAAGCCATCTCTTCTATTTCTGCTTTCAACACAGACATCTTTTGACCTTGAGCAAACAATTACTTCCCTGAGCTTCAGTTTCTCCATCCCTGAACGGGATGTCTGGATCCCTCCGCACCTGTCAGAGCATAGGGTTCAGCCTAATTTGTTAAAGCTCATAGCATGCTTTGAGAGCCTGGATAGCAGTTGAAGCAAATAAACACAAGCTGTATAACATTATACTCACTTTTCTGAGAGAATATTGAGGCAATGGCCAGACCTCCAAGAAGCTGGGAACATCAGACCAGAGACTGCTTTAAATAACTTGAGTTCGTCCTGTTTATGCCTGCATCTTGTGTCTTTAAGCACCTACAATTTGCTCTGCAAGACCTGTGCCTCTCTCCATGTGCAAGAACCGATCGTGGTAACAGCATGGCTATTCTTAAGCACTCTTTTAATCTCATCACAAACTGCCTGCCTGTATGCATTATTTATGATGCAGTTTCTAATGCCTGCACTGACTACAACACTGAATTTCCACAAGAGCTTTGCCATGGCAGTTGTCAAAATATCTGAGTGCTCTGCAAACTTTAATGATTAAAGCCCTATACCTATTCTTTAATGAGTTCCAATTTTCTAATGAGTCTTTGTATCAGTATGGAGACCACTGCAAAAATTTAGCCAAAATACTGTTTATTTCTTATGATAGGCAAGATACACAGTTTATCCTCTAAAATAGCTTACCTTTCTTCTCAGAAGCAGGAAACGTATCCCAAAAGAAACACCCGCTGTCAGAGATTTTGTCTAGCAGGCAGGCCCCTGGCATGGACACTCAGCTGAACTGATTACTGTGTGAAAAAGTCATAAACTTGAAGACAGGGTCATAAAACAAAGTGCTGGGCAACCCACCTGCGTGTCTCACGTGCATTGCCTATTGTAAATCTCACAGTGGAAGGCTGGAACCAGATCTGGCCTGAAACCAAAATGAGAAATGAAGATTGGAGGTGAAGCCTCTCTCAGGTCCATGGTCAATGGCTAGAACGTAGTGAAGCAACAGAGTATGTGTTCATACATCAACATATGTTTAAAGAATTGATTCCTTCTGGCGGACTCTGTAAAAGGCAGGCAGCACGTGTGAGCTGATGCTGTCAAGGGAAATTGGAAGCTCACTGTTGTTTGACAGGTATATTATTCCAGCTGCCCTTGACTTATTTACAAAACAAGGAGCTAAGATCTGATGTGATGCAAGTCAGTGCTCTGAAGCTGCAAGAGCCCTAGTTTTTTAGCCCTTCAGAGCTGGCCTCAATTTGCTTGACATTTGAAATGGATGAAGGAGGAGGAAGGAAAAAAGTTCTTTGCTTCACAGCCTGTTCTCTTGAGGAGACAGACTTAAATTTAAAATGCTAGGAGTGAAAGAAGTGAGGTTTATTTTTCCCAGCTGTGCCAGCAGCGGTGGGACTGTGACAATCTTTTGCATCTTCCACACCTCCATGCTTCTCCATCCACCTCTGTTGTGGCACTGATGCACCAGTACGAGTGCTCTGGGCAGCGCGGGTGTGGAGGCATATGCAGGGAAAGCCTTGCTGCCTGTCCTGTGCTCACTGGTGCCAGCTGGGAGATGTGGGATGTGAGGACCTGCAGGGCCTTGGCTCTGGGGGGGGGGCCAAGCAGGGCTGCGAGTGACTGTGACAAGGGCAGTGCAGCCACAGTCACTGGTGTCCTGCTGTGCCCTGGGTCCCTGGGCTGCACAGCTGGCAAATCCTTTGGTGGGAGCCTGGATTTATGGATTTAGCCTCATCCTTGTCAGGCTCAAGGGCCTTCATTTCCCTTTTCAAGCTCTCCAATTTCAGTTCCCAATCTCCCTTATTTGCTTTATATCTTTTATTTCTGGTCCTTCATCCATCTGACAGGTTTTGTAAATCACCCTTGGAGAGAGTTTCTCTTCCCTGACCACCACCAAGGGAGGCTGCAGTTAGTCTGCAGTGTCTATCTGGTTAGGTGATGTGAACACCTATATTTGTTCCTGCCTCATAGCTGTTCTTCCATGCTTGTTTTCAGACAGTTGAAGCTTAAGGAATTGGTTTTGAGTAGTAGCATGGAGCCTGCCTGCTTGACGGAACTTCACTGTACCCTTGAAGAATTAACTAATGTAGTGAGATACAGTTGTCTGGTTATCTAAGTGTTTCTTCTTTGCGTTTCCAGAGAGGAATTGCTGACTTCTATCAATGTTTGACATGAAAACCTGTTCTGCAAAAGCTACACCCCTCCACTCTGTCTTTGCAAAGGCCAGAACTCAGTTAATGCTTTCAGCTACATTGAGATGATAAAAATCCCATCCCTGCCACAAAACTTCCTGTATGACATCTGTATCATTCCCTTCTATATACCAAACAAATGCAATTATCCTTGCTTGTCTGTCTGCTTAGTTACAAAGCACTTCAGAGCAGCTGATATTTACTCCACCCGGCACAGCCAGGCTTCAGTTACAGGTAGGCAGTGTAGGTCCTATAACAATACAAATATTGAGGCTCCTCACTCTGTTTCTTTTCTGGCATGGGTGTGTATCCCTCTCTTCCCACTCCTTCCTGAAAGGCAAAGAGCAGAGCCTTAGTACTCTAAGGTGGTTTTTTTGTACACAGAAAGCTCCCTGCAGGGCTAGGCATTTGGATTCACCAAGCTCTGTGTAGTGGAATTGTCTCCTGGGGTAAGGATGTTGAGGATGCTGCAGCAGACAGTAAGTTGTTCTGCCTGTGCAAACTTGACACGAGACCCTAGGGGGTTTCCCTCTTGTTCGGGATGCTTTGAAACTGGTTGTTCATGATGCAAATGGGGCTCTGTGCGCTGTACCTATATGGCAGTGTCTTTGTGATGGGAGACATGCTCTGGCATATGTTTACTTGTGTGCTTTCACTGAGGGTGATTTTCCTATATAAAGTGTGTTTGCATGCATAGGAACCCTCCCCAGACAGTGGTGAGGCAGAGTCCTTGGAGAATATGAGATGATTAAGTGAAACGTTCACTTGTATGTTCCTGGAGAATTGAAATGGGAATCAGCTCTGACTTTGTAGCATATTCAGCTCATGCCTCCTGTCTTCAAATTCCAATGCAAAATTCAACAGGCATCAGGCTATAGAAAACTACTGAGACATCCTGGGAAGCACAAAGATTATGTCCTGTCCTGAGAGGTGAGGCATAAATAGACCTGGAAAGAATGTCTAAAAATGAGCTCTCATTTTGTGCTGTCAGTTGGCAGGGCTAGCGTTGCAGGTATGCTTCATTACAGGTACGTGCTGCTGAGAGTCCCTGTAAACACCAGTGAAGTATATGCTTTTCTATCCAGCTACATCTTGGGACCATGGGTGCATTTCTCAAGCTCTCTAGCTGTGCCTCAAAGGCAGATTTCTTTTTTTTCCCATGGGGTTTTGATATGTGAGGGCTTGTAATGCCCTTGGGGCATAGAGGCAGCCTGTCCTGAGATGAAGGTGTTGCCGGTAGTCTTTCACAGATAAGGCAGAGCATGCAAGTGACTGGCTCAGAATTCTGGCTGTAGCCCATGTTGGTGCACTCCCCTGCCCTTGAAAGCAAGGGGAGATAAAGAGCTAGTGTGTGGCTGGCCAACAGAACACGTTGTTTCATTAAAGTGTGTGAAAAGCCTTGCTGTTTTTCAGCAGTGATTAGATGAAAATATATATATGCATGCAGAGACCTGATCTCAACCCTGTAGGCAACACAGTCTGAGAGACTGAAGAAATAAAAAATTGTCACTGATGTTATGAATTCACTGTGCCTCTAGGTTTGAGGGTTTTCCTTGATGACAATTGTTTAACACAGTGTATTGAAATCACTTTGAAGACAAGAATACAGGCAGTATCTGGCAAAAGAGGGGATTTGCCGTGCAGAAGCCTCTGCAGGTTCGTGTGTTCTTGTCTCCTGTGGTATCATCTGAAAGCTGATATCTTGTGATATCAGGGGGAGTACCTCTCCTACGAGAGCCTTGTGCCTCCAGATGTGAAAGCTGCTAAGTGAAGCATTTATATGCTTCGTGTTCAGCCCTGCTGGTCTTTGAGGAAACCCTCATTTAGTGTTGTGTCCGAAAGTAAACAGTTATGCTGTCAGATGATGAGGGGAGCATCTCTGCAAGGAGGGTACCACAAACCTCTGCCTCTCATCTGGAGTCAATTGTTTGTTACCTCTCAAGGTCAGGTTCTATGGGAACATACGTTTGTGCTGTGGGTTAGAAGTGAGTATTGGGAAAGCAGCTCATGCTCTTTTGTCTGACAAAATGCAGGTATTGCTTTTAGACAAGTATAAAAAATAGGCTGAGGGTAACCTGAAAGTGGGAGCCAGGACTTCTGGGTTCTCCTGCCTTCTGATGTTGAGCACAGCTCATGACACTGGCTAAAATGTCTGGGGATGCGGGTTAGACACAGGCACTCAGCTCTGGATTCGTGGCCCCTGAGGATCAGGAAGGCTGCTGAGACTCAAAGCTTTTTAGAGCAGCGTAACACTAGAATTGTCTCCTTACAGCTGGAGATGTTACATCCTCAACCCTTTTGCTGCCCTCTGCATGCAACTCCAAGATGCTCAACAAATGCCTCCTGAGATATTGTCTTGAAAGTGTTTACTGGCACCTCAGCAAACTGAAAATATGGGCTGTTCCCCAGGTGGGAAGCAGGCGCTCACCCTGTCCTCATCACTGATACTTACTGGAGCTTTTTAGGCCAACACATACTTCTGGATACTAACTTGGGATCTGAAACCATGCCTCTTTTCTTCCCCCCTCCCTTTCTCCCTGTGTTATAGCTCACCTTTAAATTCTCCTTAGAGAACAGAACAGGCACAAAGGCTGCACAGAAGGGCAAGAGATTACAGCAGCCTTGGTGTCAAAAATAGCTGCCTGAGAAATTCTTTCTCCTGCTGCTTTAAGCTAAATTATGATCATAAGTTGCTGTCCTCTAATTTTACAATGCGGTGTCCTTCCTTCCACAGCTTTTCCCAGCCCTTGCTAGCTTCAGGGCCCGATCCCTTCCTCTCCTGTCAGATATCGCAGCAGCAAGTGCCAAGGCTGCAGAGTCCAGAGCTGACAGATCAAACACCCCTTAATGAATGTGAAACCAGTGGCTTCATTAGTCACAGCCGTATGTGTCTTTAAAAAGCTGCCTTACAGCAGGGAGGCAGTGGGGGAGGAGGGGTCACTGCTGGTGGAGGAAGGGGGAGAGGTTTGAGGTGTACAGCTGCCCAGCTCAGCCTCTCACTAATGGAGCTGAGCACTTCCTGCTGTAAATGAATCTTGTTGGCTTTATTTGGTCACTGGACTGTTTTAGGGTGTAGGTGGTGGTTGCCTTTAAGCTAGGGCTGAGTGCATCCCTCCCTCACTTTCCCTTCTTCCATACCTCTTTAAATCTTCAGGGCAAGTTCTGCCCAAACTTGATCATGTTATGTTCCCTCCTTACAGAGTCTGAATCAAAAGCTGGATTTGCAAAGAGGCTCAGGTGCTGAAAGAGACAGCCCTCTACTTTCTTTTGCTGCTTCGCACATGTCTGTTCACGCTGAGTTGCACAGAGCGCCCCAGGTCCTGGGATAGCTTAGGTATGTGTCTGGCCATGCAATGGTGAGATGATACAGGGCACGGTTACTTGGCTTATCCTCTGTGTGCTTTTAGTGGGTACTTGCCATTGATCCAATTCCCAAAGCAGGATTTTGAGCCTGAGGATTTCTTTGCGTCACTAACTCCTCAACAGCTGCCCCTGCAAACATAGTGTGGGTGCTCTATGGCAGACCCTGATACTACTTTGTGCCCTCAGCATCACTGCAGACAGCACATGAGTGTGTCAGCAAACAGAGCTGCTGTGCTGCACTGTCTCTACAAACTGATCCGCTTGTCCTTCTGCTTCAAGCTCTGGCATGGGAGTCAGAGCCCTGCAAATGCACAAGGGATTCTGCAGCTGGGGAAGGCTTGGCTACTCTGGCTGAGTACTGTGAGTAGGCAGCCCCAGGGAAAAACCACAGGAGTGGATGTGCTGAGGAGACTTCATTCCTTTGCTCAGCCCTGGCTGAAGGCATGTTGGCCAGGAGGTGGATGCTGTGAGGGCTCTGAGCATGAGGAAGAGATGATGGGCTGCAGAAGCACATTTCTGCACTTGCTGTGTTTCGAAAGAGGGCTGGCACCACCAGAAGGACCAGGCTGTGGGAGTCTCTGCTGCAAGTGTTAAACCTCCTTGCTGCATGCACCCTACCACTGCGCGGAGTTGTGCCTCTGTCTTTGCAGGCAGAGCAATGCTGGCAGGCAGACAGAAGCATCCCTGCAGCTTGGGTGCCCTGGGGTGTAGTGGGGACTGACTAGCACTGGCTGTTCCAGTTTGGCGAATGCTGTAGGCTGATCAATACTTTAATTGACATCCCGTGTGTCACCATGGCTTTGTCACTCACCTTAACTGGGAAGAAAAGAATGCAAGAGATTAACTAGAGTACTAGAGCTCTGCTTTATGAATAATTAAATCAATGAGCAAGGGGAGGGGCTTGGAGTGCAAGTGAGAAGCAAGGGCAGAGAAGGGGGAAGGAGTGGGAAATGGGAAATTTCAAGCTCAAAAGAAGGACCCTAGCACTAGCTTTCATGTTGGAGTATGTGATGTAGCTGCTTCTGATCTGAGGAAGGGAGCTGGGAAACACAAGCTTCAACTGATTGGGGCAAGTTGACCACTGGATTATTTATGTGTCATCCCCACCCCCTTCGGCTGAGCTTCCTTTTAACTGGTGCTAGAGGCTTGCTCAGAATGTCAGCCACGCTGCTGACAGCCGTTGCAGGGAGCTCTTCCTTTGAATCGTAATGAAAGTCCTGGGAGTGCTGTGGCTTTCTATGTGCTTTTACTTTTTTCTTTAGATAAAGAGGACTTATCTCTGTCCACAATGTTCCAGACAGATGAGATCTAACAGGGAATGTGAGGTTCATATGGTCCCAGGGCTTCTGGAAATCAGTCTGACAAACTTCAGATGTCCAACAGCAAGACTTTTTGAAGTGTGGATAGGCTTGCATACACACATCCACAAAAGAAATCTCTCTGAGCCTGTGATGTTCGTGGAAGGAGAAGAAACTTTGGTGCTCAGGCATTGGCAAGGCCACATGACTTTGAGAGACAGGATTACATGAGCGAGAACCCTGTGGGGCTAAGGTTAGTCTACCTGTACCATAGGAGAAGGTGTTTTTCTGGAGTGGCTTGGGAATTTTCTCATGAAATCTAAAAATTAAGGGTAAAAAGAGGTCTGCCAGTGTTAACATTTTAATCAAGACAACAGGGTTAAAAGCTTATAGGCAGGGAAGGCAGGGTTGTTTGTAAATAAATAACTCTTTAAATGTTAAGGTACTGCATTAATGGAGAGGGCTGGACAGGGCAGAAGTCTGTAGAAACCCTGCTAGGTAACATGCAATAAATGCACATGAGTTCCATGTGCAGAAGAACAAATGATAGGTTTCATTGCTGTCTAGAAGAAACCTGTTTGGACTTTACTTAAAAGGGCAAGATTGTTTGTGATGGGGGATGAGATCTTTTTCTGCTTCTAGTGAAGAAAGGATATTGGCAATAAAAATTCTTCAGCTGCTTCTAGACTGTTTCAGCTGGTCTGTCTTTGTGGGACCACATTTTGATTCATTTTCTAGATTCTGTTTATTTTTCTTGATGAATTTGGAATTGCATGTACCATTTGATATTGTTGGTTATAGGGAGACTACCTGTAGACAGACACAAAAAGAACTGAGGTCATCAAAGTTTGAATTGCTCACGCCTGGTATAGTCTTGTGCTTCCTGGTCAATGTGAGTTAGATTCAGTCTGGCAACTTAGAGCTGAAAGGACCATGTTACCTACCCCAGACCTGTAAACCATCAAATTCCCTCCAAAGCATGTTCAGCTCAATTTGTCTCCAATTTTACACCTCTTATTTCTATGTAGCCCTTGATCAATATGTTTTCCTCTGCCCCCAAAATAAATTGGTCTCCAATTAAGTTCTTATGCCTTGGAGAACATCCAGATAAAATTGCTTTACTTCCTGTTTTACTTGTCAGAGAGAGAAGATGAAGATTTCTTTTTAAAAGCCTCATGCAAATGTTCAGCTTTTGCTGCTGTTCAATAAAGTTGATCATTTTACTCAGGAAGTATCAATGCAATTTTCCACGCCACTAACTTAAAGATTGTATCTCGGTAAATGCATCCATTCCTTTTCTCTCATTTGTTGTGAACAAACAAAAGAAAAAGTAAATGTCTGATGTTGTCTCCCTGACAAACGTATTAGTGTCTTATATAAATCGCTGAAAGTCTGTCCAGAATAGACACCACCAATGCCTTTCTGCAAGCCCCTATTCCATCTGCGTCTCGGCTAGAATAGTGATTGCGGAGCTAGGGAATGTCTTTCCACCCCATTACATTTCCCAGTGAAATATGTGAGAATTACCTCTGATGTTAGTAGGAAGCCATCAGGACATAAACCACAGAAAATGAAATATTAACTTTCCTATCCAACCCAGTAATGGCTGTTATGTTTTGTACTAAAACACATTAAGGTGAAGTTCCTGAAAAAGAAATAAATAAATAAAAATCCTAGGCTCCCATCTAGGCAGTATTGCACATAAATGACACGCTGATGGTGGATGATAAAATTGGAAAGTTGGGAAAAAAATATAATATATTCACAGTTTAGATGACAGTGAATATAAAGACAGACTGAGCTTAAGTGGAAGTTGCAAAATATCCCCGAGAAGTCTTATTCCCTCCAGATTGCTACAAGTTATACTGGTAAGTATAAATTTGGAACAGAAGAAAAGCAAAACCGTATGGATCCGTGGACTAAAAGCACCTCTGTGTAATGCCATTTAGTTCACTGAGTTTACAGAAAGGCTCGATATTTGTCATTATTCCTAGCAGCCACCTCTTGCTGTGTTTATCTTGAACTGGTCCCTGGCTCAGTGGGGTGGCTGAGCACATGTGTCTCCAAACACGTGGGACTTGGGGAGGGTCTGTTCCCCAGATGAGCAGTTGTGTGGCCAAGGCAGGACACTTGGTTTTCCTCTACTTTTGTGACAATCATTTTGCTTTTTGTTTAGGAGCAGATTGCCTCTTACTATGCCTGTTGTGGTAGGATCTGCTCTGAACCTGCAGACAATAAAAGCATCTTGAGAGAGAGCAAGAATACAGACTTAGGACAGGATGGATAAATAATGCTTTCATTCACTGCTTTTCCTTCACTATCTGTTCACTTTATTACCTGCTTCTCCACCAAAGAACTCCTTTCAGTACTGAGGAGGAAAGATAACTGGGAAATAACCATCCAATCCCTTTCCTGCCCCTCCAAAAGCTAAATATACCTTCAACATAATGCTGCTCATTTCAATGAGCTTCAGTGAAAAGAGTAAATGCTGGGTCATTATCTCTAATTGCCTCATCTTGTTGCCTAGTCTTAGGTTATTTGTTTGGATAGCAAGGACCTAGTCTCTGTTTGGGGTTCTTTGGTATTGCAGCGATTTCCTTGGTAGAGAACTTCTCTGTTTTCTGTCTCTGAAACATAAGGTTTGAGGCCAGATTTGCAAAGATACTGTGGTTATCTGATTTCAGCAGGAATTGTATGCTCCAGTGCCTTTAAGTAAATGGTTCTTACTGTACGTCTGCTAATTAAACAGTCTGGACACTTCAAGGGCTAGGGAGAGAAACAGATGATAAACACAATGCAGTTCATAATGCTTAGGATTCAAAATGATCTTCAATTAGTGGGGTTCCAGGTGTTCTAAACTAGCTAAATGAAAAATTAGGTATGAATGAAAAGCAGTTGATAATATCAGAGGGCATTTTTTTTGTTTTCTAGGATTGGAGCTTTGTCTTAGAGCAGGAGCTTTGTCTTAAAGCACAGCTCTAGTGAGGAGTTAGAAACTAGATTGGCTGCTTTCGTGGAAGTATTCTTAGCACGGATTTCTTTTCATGAATGCACCAGACCTAGTATTTTTTCCTGTTTTAGTTACTATATAGTAACTTAATCTCTGGAAAGGTTGCATTTCACACACCCCCAGGTGACAGAAGACACTATCCTACATTTTCATTTTAGAAGGAAAGATTTTTCTGCAGATTTCAACAAGATACTTAGAATCACCTTCTATGAGGAATCACCTTCTAGTATGGTTCTTAGAATTCGGTGGCTCTGCAGAAGGTACAGATCATATGTGGGACTTCACTTCGAGATGTAGAAATCCTGTGTCACAGAACTATCACCTAGCATTATCCTGTCTCCTGGGAGTCAAATTACCTCCATCATCTTGTTTCAGTAGTGGAGGGGCTTGCTAGGAAGTTCATGATGTAGGTGAAGTGAGAAGGGGGAAAACACCTTCTAGCTCATTCATTCTGTTTTCTTATGAATTCAGACTAGCTCACAGCATGCTCTCTGGAGCCATTACCTTTGTCTCTGGTCTCCCTGCTGGAAGAGGGGATGAGCATAGCTGTTAAATTACAGGGCTGTGTGCTGGAGCACCGAAGTGCATTTGTTGCTGCCACTTGTTCTGCTTGTCTCTGGCCAGACAGTAAACAAATCTCAGATCGTGGCATTAATGGTATGATATGCAGCTGTCTCCACTGGAGTTAAGGAAACTTGCTGCTTTGGCCTTTCATCTAAGTGCTCTTGACAGGCAGTGCTTGAAAAATTGTGGGTACCTCCTGCTGCAAGGTAGTCCAGGAGCTATCTGCCTTGTAGGCTGGTGGGAGGGAAGAAGAGACCTAGTCCCTGCTTTAGATACAGAATGAAAGATCCTGCTCTCCTGGGGCCGCAAACCAGAAAATAATGCAATAGGCCCTAGTAAACAGTTGCATGAGAGGATGGGGGAGTTATTTCAGACAGCAGAAGACTGTGACAAGTGGAAAGGAAAAGGTTTTTCTGAAAGTTAGTAACAGGCAGCTCGGTGGCTTTTTGCACTTTATCAGGGCAACCTGTCCTGCTAGTGTACCCTGCTCTGTGCAAGTATCCTGCCTCCATGGGACTCTATTCTGAAAAGAAATGATGTAAGGGTGTCACTCACCTGGTTATCCTGCTGTATTTCAACCTGTCTGCATGCTCATCCTGCCTCTGTCTTGGATGACACACAAAGCATGCTGAGACTTGTCGCGTGGCGCACAAGCATCACAACTGTATTCAGCCATGTGTGCAGCCCGGTGAGCCTGTGGTCCCCAGTTGTTGTCTTTTGATGGCAGCTCTTGGGGACCTTTCTGCATATATGACTGCCCAACACAGCAGCAAGGTGTGCCTCTTCTTCAGGCACACCTTCTTGTGGAGAAACTGTCCTTGTTGAGCTGGGTTCCTGGGTTAGAGTCATTAACAGCAATAAGTGGAGGAAGGGCAGATACAAGAGTTTGTCTAGACCTACTGTTTCTCTTTCAGGGGTCAATATTCTTCTTCTTTCCTCAATATCCCAGTCTGTAAACACTGGAAGTGAAAGGATCTTAGTGCTATTATACTATACAGTAGCAGTAATAAAACAGTTGGATTGTTCTAGCTGCCTTCTAAATCCCAGTCCTTACAGGCACAGAACAATTTTCACTGATGTTCTGATTAAAGGGAAAGCATGGATCTTCAAATTCAAGGATGGCTCTCCTCCTAGCTACAACCCACCTCTATTTTCCTCTTCACAGATACTTCAATTATCCCTTTCTCAACAACCTAATTTTACTGTGATGTGTCCGATGGGCATCAGAACAACTGCTGGGTGCTTCTTAGCCCATTTGAGGACAAAGCAAGGAGCAGCAGGTCTATAATTTACATGTCAGTCTGAATAGACTTACCTACAGGGCACAGTGACCCGTTCAGCATTGATATTGCCAAGTATCTGCTTTTACAATCTCTCAATCAGAACACCGAAGGACTGGATCTAACCAATGAACTATGCATTCCTCTGCCACCCAAGGAGGCTGTTAAAATGATGGGCTTTGCTTCTTTTAGCATCCTATGTGACTTGCTGCTGTCCCCCTCTATCTCTTAAGGGCTGTGTGGGTTGACCTTGGCTAGCTGCCCACCCAGCTGCTCTCTCCCTGGGAGGGGTGGTATGGCAGCTGTCTGCTGGGTCCCTGATGGATGCCAGATCAGTCTGCACCTTGATGAGCAACTGAGCAATGGGGTGGGCTCTGCCCTCACCTCAAAGATTAACTGGTGCAGGTGACTACTGTCTCTGAGGGTAAGGTATGAGGACTTCTAGGGGAGGGTAGGCAGTTAATCTTGGGAAAGCGTAGAGTAATTAAGAGAGCCCCAGCGCTGGGGCAGTTGGGTCTGTGACCTCTCTCCCTTTCAGTGCAGTGTTCTGTAGTACCCAGCCAGCTGCTGAGGAATCACTTTGTTAAACAGCATCTTCATGGTTGCTTTTAAATTAAGAGCATCATCCATAATTTCATTCGAGGACTTTCTAGGGCATGCTTTGTTTGCGTTATGCTTTGAAATCCATTTTTATTTGGAGGTTTCCAGGGGGGAGAACAGTAAGAAACAAATAGAGCTATAGAAAAGTGCAGACAAAAGCTACATTATGAACCTTCATTCAAGGCAGTGCAGTGCAGGGTGTACCAGATTTGTCAATGACCAAAGCCTTCTGGGTAATCAGTCCCACACAGTGATAGCTCTGAGAAATAGTATGTTTGGGAAGAAAGCAATGGGTGTATATACTGAATAGGAAACTCTTTTACAAGCATTTTATCTGATGTTAAGGACACAATCGCCAGAGGAGGAGATAACTATCCCTATTAATAATGATTAGTCCACTATAGATCTGAAAAAATGATTATAGTTTCTGGTGCTCATTTCCCCAAAGGAGAGAATTCTGTCCTGAAATCATTGCATCTGTAAGTACCAGGTTGTGTTTGGCAAGTGGTAATTTGTAATGAAACTTGGAGGTCTGGATGAAAACAAACTGCAAGAATATGCTTGGGTTGGAGGTTTGGCAAATAACCTCTAAGAGTGAGAGTTTTTGGTGTTCTTCCCACTCTTGCGATGCATTGGGATTCTTTACAGGCAGGTGGCTTTTCGTGAAGCAGAGGCTGTAACTTCGCTGGGACTCACAAGGGATCACAAGCTCAAAAGACACTCCCAGAAACTGGTTTCATTCCCAGGTCATGGAGTGTCTGATGGAAATATTTGGGATGTTTTAAGGATGATATAAACTTTAAAATGTATCAAGAGCTTTTGGACACAGGCATGTACTGGGGTTCTTCCAGGGTATTTCTGGCTAACATGTATCATTCTTGCATCACAGCATATTTCTAAATCCCGGGATGAGGAAAATGTTGCTGGGGAAGGGGCCTGTCACCCCCTCAGCTCTCCTTGCCTGATTTTGGTTGGACTGTGAATCTGAATAGTATTGGCACATGGCCAGCAGCCTGAGGGGAGATGCTGAGGAATCCCAGTCTGTTCTGGTGTTTTCCAGCTCAAAACAGAATGTTTGTCAGCAATGTTTTTTAATCTTCTCATCAGCTTTGAATCCCAGAAGTGGAGCTAGTCTCCTGTTGGCTTCCACTAATCTTACCTTGAAACCCTGAAAATGCTGCTGCAGAGGTTAGGGCCATATTTGTAGTGGGACGCGTGCTTGGTAGTAACATCATGAAGGTGGTGGTATCTGTAACCCAAGTGTGTTGAAATGGAAGGTGACACGGTTAAGGACCAAAACCAAGTGAAGCACAGATGAGTAAGGGACGCATCACTGTATCCAGAGTTATTAATATATCAGGCACAACTAACAGTCATGGAGACACCTAGATCCTCCTGGGAGGTGGTGCGTGATGCAGAGGATGCCAAATGGTCTTAGGGGAGGAAACACAGCTTTCCTGCTTCCCCTGAATTACCAGTCAGGTTAGATATTGGGGAGGGAGGGAGGGGAATGCTGCAGGGACGGCTCTGGTAAGCGGGACAACAGATTCCCTCTTGTGGAAGACTTGCTGGAAATGAGGCCAGGAGCTGTCAGAAAAAGTTTAGGCAGGTGTTGTTTTGGGCGGAGAGCCCCGTTTCCAGTAATGACTGGCAAAACTAAAATCACAAGCATTCTCCCGTGTTCTAGATATGCTGGTTTCCTGATGGGGGGGGCAGCAGATTGTCACGCTGCTGTGTCCCTCACCTGGCAGGATGCACCCCAATCCAGGGTACTCCAGATGGAGGTGGCAGAGTAGGAGTGTTATGGGATGTACTGTACATCAGATGTTCAAAAGCGCAGCTGTTGTTCTTTACCTACTACAGATCCTCTGCCCCCATGCGTTCTGGGGTCAGATAGACGGCTCATGTTAGACGTATCCTTAGATACCCACTTAAACCAGACATGGGATGTGTACTTCTTCCCCATTCAGAATTTAACAGCTATTTGTATTTATCACCATTATTTCGTTGCTCTAGCTTTGCTTTGACAAATATTATCAGTATTTTTTCATTGCTTCAGGAGTGCTTTTCCTCTGTAGTTTCCTGCTCAGTTGCTGTGTTACAGACTAAACCACATGTGCTTTGCAGGAGCTGGAAAGCGCTGGGTCAGAGGTTGAGCAGTTTTTGTGAGCAGGTTGCTTGATAGATTTGCTGTATGAATGGCTGCTTGTTGCAGCTTTATCTTTCCCACCCCTGAGTAAATTGCACATATAGCAAACTGTGAATGGGGAGGGAGGGGAGCAAGCATTTTTTCACTTCAGTTAGCAGATAGGAAAAGCCAGGAAACAGTTATCAGCTGATAATTGATTAAAGAATAAAAGATGTTTAGTGGAAGGTGTCCCTGCCCATGGCAGGGGGGCTGGACTAGATGATCTTTAAGGTCCCTTCCAACCCAAACCATTCTATGATTCTATTAGGGCTGTATCTGAATGCATCTGGACAGCTACTTAAATGGTCCGCTCTGAGTGTTGCCCTGCTGTATCCCAAAGAATACCTGTCCTGGTTTCAGCTGAGTTAGAGTTACTTTTCTTCCTAGTAGCTAGCATAGTGCTGTGTTTTGGATTTAGCATGAGAAGAATGCTGATAACACATTGATGTTTTAGTTGTTGCTAAGTAATGCTTAGACTAGTCAAGGACTTTCTTTTTCAGCTTCCCATGCTCTGCCAGGTGCACAAGAAGTTGGGAGGGGGCACGGCCCAAGATAGTTGATCCAAATCGACCAAAGGGCTATTCCATACCATATGACGTCATGCTCAGTATATAAACCGAGGCGAGTTAGCCGGGGGGCAGCGATCGCTGCTCGGGGACTGGCTGGGTGTCGGTCGGCGGGTGGTGAGCGGTTGCATCACTTGTTTTCTTTTCCCTGGGTTTTGTTTGTCTCTCTCATTCTCCTTTTCATTACAATTATTATTATTATTATTATCATTATTATTATTACTATTATTATTATTTTATTTCAATTATTAAACTGTTCTTATCTCAACCCGTGGGTTTTCTTACTCTTGCCCTTCCGATTCTCTCCCCCATCCCACCGGGGAGGGGGAGGGTGAGCGAGTGGCTGCGTGGTGCTTAGTTGCCGAGTGGGGCTAAACCACGACAATACCCAAGGAAGAGATACCTATAGAAAGGTTTTATTCTCTTTCATGGGCATTCTCCACAAGCCTTGGCAAAACTTTTCCTCCTGTCTTCTTGTCACTCTGTAAAGAGTTCCCATGAGAGGTGGCATGTAAGATAGAGCTATGTGTCCTTTAAGTCAAACTCCTGCTTGCTTTTGGATGAGAATCTGAAATGTTTCTGGATCACTGGCCATTCAGAGTTTAACTGATCAACCACTGTGGTGGTGAGTTGAGTGTGAATACCCAGACAGATGAATTAAATGGGCAGGACTCAAATCCACAGCTTGGCGCTGAAAGGGTTCATCTGTCCACTCACTGGTGTCTCCTGAGCCCTTGGGCACGTCCTCCTTAAAATCCACTCTTACTCTGGCTTGAATAGAGTGAGAAAATGGTTACAAGGGAAAGTGCAAAGAGATTAACTTCCCGTTTGTTTCCAGCATCATCTCCTCACTTGGAGTATCACTTGTCCCCAAAACTATTTGAGAAGGGGTATGGAGAGGAAGGAAAACCAGGTGCTCGTGTGTTTCACATGATCTGAAATTGAAGGTGCCATTAAAAGCTGTGCAATTTGCAGGCAGCCCCAGAAGAGCTGTTAGGCTGAGCAAGGCAGTGCAGCGGCAGGGAGGCAGTGCCGACATGCTCTGTTCTAAAAGCAAACTACGAGCAGAGTCGTCTTAATCTCTGCAGTAAGTGGAACACACTCTGATTGCTTCCTCAGAGAAAGCTTAATTTCTTCTCAGAGGTGAGAGTATTTTGTCTGTATTGGGATTCTTGGGGCATCCAAGACTTGTCAGAAAAATGAGCCGATAATCCAACAACAGTTGCAAGGGAGAAGTGAAAGCCATGAACTGCCTTGCATCTGAAAGCAAGACTGCCTCTGGCCTGGTGGGGAAATGGAATGAGAAGGGTCCATTAGCACTGCAGTGTGCTTTGCTGTTTGGAGTGCGCAGGTGTGGGGAAACAGGAGAAGTGGATTAGGGAAGGAAAAGGTTAGGTAGAAGCAGAAATCCTCAGTGGTGGGGGTAGCTGGCTCTCTCCCCCTTAGGTCCATTCCATGTGCTCTGTGTTAACTAATCTGGCCTCCAGATTGCTTCTGAAAATCTCTGTCCATTTACACTGACTTCAGATGCTTTTAGCCTTTGAAACCTCGTCCTTGCTCGCTGGGGACCAGGTTCTAAGCTTTGCTTTTGCTGAGCGGTGCCACGTTTCACACGGCATACTGTTTGCTTCAAGCTGACTCTCTGAAGTGCAACAGGCAAAGGTTTGCTAGCTGGCTGTGTGATGATAAGGTAAAAAGAAGGGTTTTGCTAAAATGAGTTTGAGGAGGGGAAATACTTGTGACTCCTTCAGGAAGGGTGGAACTGCACGGTTCCTGTACTGTAATTAGGGATCTGCTTGCTCTTCTGGGTGTGAGTCTTCCTTGCCACCAATGTCCCTAGGCATCTAAGAATTATTTATAGAGAAGACTCAAAGACAAACAAGGCGACATGTTTGGAGGCAGATCTGATACAAGGCTGCCTTCTAAAAATGGCCATAGACTTATTCCCTCTTTGGATCTAAAATTACTATGTAAATACCTTCTCCCCACCCTCAGTGCCTGCCTGCTACATCTCTGAAACGTGATTCAGAAGTGACAGAGATGCAGATCTATAGTTTTATAGACAGCAGTGCGGTGAGAAGATATCCAAAGGAAACAGCTCTAGCTCTCAGCCCAGAATCCTTGAAATAGCAAGAGATCATCGATTTCTGAAAGGCTGCTGCTAATCAGGGCACGGGAGCCAGGGTGAGCACAGCAATGGGAACTGGAACGTTGCTGATTATGTGCTAACATGTTATCAGCTCTGAATTTTGAGTAGGCTTGCAGTGTGCTTAACAAGAGTTTGACTTCACTCTTTTTTTTTTCCATTCCTGGTAATGCTGTATGTGGAATATATTGATTCCATTTGCTGGAGTATTCCTTCCTTAAATATTTTTCACATGATGTGTATTGTACACGATTATAATGGCTTTTGCAATCCTTGTCTGTCAGTGGCACCAATAAAGCAATTTGGTTTAAATTAAATTGAACTCAGTGAAACAGAGAATGGAAATTGAGAAAGGGGAAAGAGAAGTGTAGGCTTCTGTTGGGGGAGGAGGAAAGCAAAGGAGAAAGTGTTCAAGCTAGGGGGAGAGAGATTTTTCTGAAGGAGAGAAAAAGATGAAAAAAGGCAAGGAGAGGAGACAAAAACCCAAAAGTGGGGAAATGTTAGTGGTTGACTTATGGCTATTGAGAATCCAGCAAGCTGGGATCGGTGTTTAGAATAGGATACACAGACATGGTGATGCTGTTGGGAGCACAAAAGTCCTGTCTGTGCTTCTGTCAAAGACAATGGCAGTTTTGCTTTTGAATTTCACGGTAGGATTATAAGGTGGAATTTCTCAGTTCACCAGTATGGACGTGGAGCACCAGCTTGCTGACTTTCAGCCTTTGAGAGAAGGGAGGAAGGGGGCATGGTGGCAGGTGACAATTTTCTCATGTCCTGAGCAAACAGTGAAATGAGAGCACCCTTTCTATTTGGATGTTGCATGGTGTGTGTCACCAGGTATTTAGGCACCTCTCTTGAGGCTAAAGATGAAGCTTCTTTCATGAGTGGCATACTTTCTACAGCGCCCTGCGTGAGGTGCATAAGGTCTGTGGGACCATGGAAGTGATTCTAAGCTAGGGGAAACATTGCCCTGTTCGCATTGCTATCCAAAACGTTCATGTCTGTCCTTTCACACAGCAGGATACAACTCAGTCTTGGGATGGGTCAGGCCAAGAGTGCTTTAGATCACTCTGTACAATTTATTTGCTTTCATTGTCTGTTCCTTTTTATTTTTTTATATCTTTACAGGGATCTTATTGTAGGTTTGATCTGATTTTTCTGTCTAATTGACAGGGATTCAATTATCCCCCTGAATATGACTGTCACTTATTCAGCAACAGAAACTGTCAGGCATCTTTTCAGGGGGGAATGAATGTCATGTTTCCATCCTTCCCTCCCCCATTCTCTTTGGTTTGTTTCCACTCTCAGGTTTGTTTTATTGTGGATTCAATTTGAAAACAGTAACATAAAACAAGGAAACTTCAGATAATGAGACAGCAGGAAAGGCTGAGCTGCAGTGCAGCTCATTTTAATGGACTCGCTTTAGCAAGGGCTACTGCTGCCTGAGCTGTACCCCGAGCCCTCAGACTGGGGCCGTGTCATTCTCTTCTGTAAGCTCACTGGAAGATGCCATCACTACCAGGAAAGGAGGTCTTTGAGACTCGCCTTTTCAGTGCAGCAGGAGCACCTAAACCAGCCAGAAGCTATTTGTATCTTGGCAATAGCTAATGTGCCGCTTGCTTTGGGATGAAAAGCACACTGAGAAATGTAACAGTTAGAAGGCATCCCTCACCCAGCCCTTCCTGGTCCAGTGTGCCTTGAAGCCTGTCTGCTTTACAGATGGGGGCCCTGGAGAGCAGTGTCTGTCTCCCCATGGGCATCTGGAGAGGAGGGAGATGAAAGACAGATGCAAAGAGCCCAGGAATTGCCATTGTTCCCTCCATTTATTTCCTAGAGGGCAATGAGCACAGCTAATGGCATCTTGATATTTAAAAACAGGCAGGAGTTGAAGCATCTCAATTTTTACTAGGTCTCTGACATTTCGGAGAGCTGTTGTTGAATAAATGCTCAGGCGATTAGCTGATGAGGTCTGAGTACCTCCAGCTATGCTAAGATCATTGCCCAAGCTAACTAGTCTAATGACAGCTGGGGCATGTCTGTCTGAGCTGCTTGTCTTAGCAAGGCAATGCCAGCAATCTTCTTGGGATAGGGATCAGCTGTCACCAGAAAAGCCTCTGTTCCTTGCCCTGTAGCAGTGGAAATGCAGGAGATGTTTTGCTAGCTGCTTCTTCCACCAAGCTGAATTTACGCAAAGAGCAGCTTCCCGAAGGCAGCAGCCCAACCCAGCGTGGCTCGCAAAGGGACCTCTCTGTTTCTGAATGCTGTTGAAGAGGCTCTGTTTTAGGAGGTATTCGAGTCTTTGAAAAGGAGAGAGGGGTGGCTTGAAGGCGCAAGAATGAGCACTGAAATCTGTGCAAGGGCTTTGGCTTCAGTGCTCTCGACATTTCCATATGCCTCATAATTAAATTGTAAGTAAAAGTAAGGAGTCGACTGCTTCACTAATAGCAGCAAAAGGAGGCAATCATGTTACTTCCATCTGTCTGCAAATATAGTTTATGGTGGAAATACATTAGCAACCTGGAGCTGTGTGCCAGGCTCAATTAGACTAAACAGGATCAAAGGGCACCCTGGGTAATAAATATCCTTGCAGAATCAAGCCGGAGTCTTTCTGTTTATTGCTAGAGGAGATAATAATCATTAGTGAGCCGAAGTGAAATCCAGCAACCAAAGAAAGCTCAGCTTGGGAGGGGGGTGACATTATAGTAGAGGGTAAGAAAACATGTCCCCTCTCCCTAGGATTATAGGCAGGCTGGTGTTATTACCGAGATTGCCTTTTATATTCCACTGGAGTTTGGGAAAGGAATATAGCCCATCTATTGATTGTGGGACTGTAATGGGAGAGAGTTGGCAAAGGTAATTGGGGAAGTGTTTAAAATGTACACTAGGTAATTGAAAGCCAGTATCAAATCCTAGTCCAGGCACAGAAGAAACTCTCTTCTAATGAGGCATAAGGTGAAAGGAGATTGACTCTGACTTATATTGCTACTCCCAGAGAATTGCTTTGCTCTGCTGTTTTTAGGTGTCTGTGTGCGTACACGCTCACGCTTTTATTAGCGCGTGCGCTCACGGATAATGTTACCAAATCAGCACCGAAGCTTTTGTGACACATTGCCTATAGAAATGTATAATACCGATTGTGTCTGGTCGTGGCCTTGTAAAAAAATGAACTAAATCCTCTTCTACTTCAACAGCAAATAGAGGATGTAAAAAATTTTAGTACCAAGGCTTGCTTTCCATCAGATTTTCTCTTGCTCTTAAAAACCGAAACAACAAAAAAAACTACCTAAAGGAAAAGAGTATTTTCTCAAGATGAGCCTGTTATGCCATCTGAATGTGGATTCAATGATCCAGTTACTCAGGCAATGTTTTTTTGCTGTTGTAATAGTTACTAAGGGAAGCACGTTGCTGTGATATTTCACTGCCTATTCTAGCTTCATTCTTCCCTAGGACTGAATTTTTGGAAGAACTCAGTGAAAGTATTAAGGCAGGTAATCAAATGACCCTATTTTAGCACCTTTTTCTCTCAAGAGCAGAGCGAGACTTTTTCAAGACTACTTAGGTGATGACAGGGCACAACTTGTCTTGCCCCAAAATGTCATATGGCAATAAACATCTTGTATTGGAGCATCCCTATGTTTATGAGGTGTCCTGTTACCTATTTAAGACAATTCTGTGATGTGATCACATCAGCTCTGCTCTCAAAGCTCCCTGCATTGCTTGATGGAAGCCACACAGAAAAGTGGCAAAACGCAGTGCCGGTATGGAAAAGTGCAGCCCTGTGCGAAGTGCCCCATAAGTGGAAGGTGTCCGTGTGACTTTCAGGGAGCTCCTGCTTATGGTGACCACAAGATATTTTCCACTGCTGTGTCCCTTTTTTTTTTTTAAGGCCCACTTTAGGCAAGTTACCCACCAAACTGCACACCAGCCAGGAGACTTCGCTAGTTGCCTTCTTTCCTCTCCCTTTCTTAATTCTAAGGCCAACAATTTAAAAAGACAATAAACCAAACCACAGGCTTTGCAGTCTGTAAGTGAGCACCAAACTGTTCCTTCTTGGTTTGCTTTTCTGCAGAATCTTCCTGCTCTGCCCATCTGTCTGCTTATGCCATTTGCTTGGAGATACGCTCTCTGCTGTGTTAGCAATGCGCTGGGGATAACACCCAAATTTTGATTTAGTGCTTTGGGAAGTGACCATAATATCATAAAGTGTTGATATATACAAACTTTTGCTAAAGGGCAAGCTAAAATTGCCTCTAAGCGCACTGAGCAGTACTATCTCATTGACTCAACACTTCTGTCTGACAGTCTGTTGTCTTACAACTTCCATATTTAACCTTTTTGTGGAAGGTAGGATATTTATTGTTTGCACAATACCGTTTTCCAAGACCCATTACATCCTGCTCAATGCAAATAATTACATTGAGAATAATACTGAAAACACTTAAAATGTATACAGCTTACACTGTATAAAAATATTTACCTGCTGTTTCTGCTTTCTGTAAATATTATTGTTCTTCTTGCTTCTTGTATTTTTCCATTGGTGCTATTACTGTATAACTGTGTAGCTCTGCCTGTCAAGTTTCATCACATTTGCATACTGATTTGCTAATTGCCAGGTTTTAAGCTGCTAAGGAACAAGGGAAGTAACTTTTTTCTCCCTGTGCAACCACCAGTATGCTGTATTTTCTCTTGAATATAGTCTAAAATATTGGGTTTAAAATTCTGGTTTTAAAAATATAATTCAATAATTCCTTTCCTTGGAGGCAAAAGATTGCTGGTTGTCCTGAAATAATGTATTTTCTAGTGAGATTCTGCAAAAGAAGTTGTATTTTCTCTGTCAGAAAACCTTTACCTTCCACTGCGCTGTCCTGTGTACCTGGCATGCCCCGTGTTTACAGCAAGGGAGAGATCACTTGGTAAAGGCAGGGGAAGGGCTGCAGTTCGGTTATGCTCCAGCTCCACGCTGTACAGAGAAACAAAATGTGCCTCTGCAAACCCGCTCTAGGCATTCCCTCGTAGCATGGTGGTGAAGTAGGTCTGAGACTCTACTGCTTCTGCTGTCTGCTCCCGAACTTCCCCCCAAAACATAAAGGGGGATAAAAGGACATAAACATAAAGGGACACCAACATGTGCAGTATTTCTCTTCCTCTGTCTTCAGCTGTCTCTTGTCAGTACTGTGCCCAGGTTTGGGGAGATAGGTCTGTATTTTCTGTCTAGTAACACACTTCATGGATGTTATATGGCTTGTGTCCAGCTTGAGCCCAGTGAAGTACCGGTCTCCCTGTCCAGACCAGAAGTACAGACTCTACAGAAGGCTGGCAAAGCTGGGGTACTCCCAGGCTCTTACCTCTGCTACCGCTCATCGGTGAGATCAGGGCGTCTTGTGCTGTCCTCAGGCTCTGTGCCTCCTTTCCCCCCGCTGCTGGGGGAGCAGCCCGGTTTGTCGTGCGTGTGTGCGAAGCTGAGCGCAGAGTGACTGATCCCAGCTGGGGCCTGAATGCACTTCTTCGGTATGGATGGCAACAATAAATAATTAATAAAGCTGGGGACACCCCAACCTGTCTTCTGCTCTCTGAAAACAGAAGATTTTGAAAGTCAGGCTTTGCACCCACCCAGCTAAGTCTTCTAATAAATGCAAAAAGGCTCAGTGGTCTAAAAGCTCATTTGCAGTTAGTTGAAAAGGAAAGAAAATACTAAATCTTAATTGTAAGGTTTGTTTATATGTCAGTGTAGAAAAAAACCCTACCTACCTGGTGAGATGTTTGTGTTCTCTGATGGTTCAGTATTCAACTCCTTTGGTGAGTGTGTTTTGTTGTTGTGAATGCATTGGGATAACAGACTTTGCAGACTTTTTTTCCAAATGTCTGATGTGGATCTGTGCAACTATTAATGCCAGATGTGAGTTCATTTTATCATTTGGAAATTGATTTGGGAAAGACAAAATAAATCAGCAGCACGTAGTGACTGTTTATCTAATGGCTGCAAATTTTAACCACTTCTGTATTTTGATGTCCTTGTTGGGTTTTTTCTCTTCATTTAATTGGAGTTTCCTTTTTCCTTCTCCACAGACTGCTGGAGGAAAAGGAAGGGTGTGTCTGAGAAGGGCAATTGTTGTTTTACACGTATGATGCTCAGAAAAGGGCATAAATAACTTTCCCTTGATGTTATAAAGCCGAATCAACCCCAGACATCTCCTTTGGCTCCCTAGTCAGGAAGACTTTTTGCTTTATTTCTGCCCGTTCTCTTTCTGTATTGAGAGTAACGCTTATTTTGCTATCTCTGAGGGCATCTCTGGTTCTTCTGCTCTCATAATTAGAACTGATTTAAGGAGTGGGGGAGGCTGAATATTTTCCTCTGCTGGAAAACACAATTTGTGTTGACTGGAACTATTCATGAGTTCATGCCACATTGGACTAATAGTTCTCAGCAGAAAGATAAACATTTTGCTCAGTCCCAAATGATATGGTTACATATACAGAGGTCAAAACATGAGGGGGAGAGGATTGTTTCCATGAGAAACAATATATTTATTTTCCATAGGCATGAAAAGAACACTTTTAGATGCTTCAGTTTTGGTGAGCATATTAAAATAATTACTTTGCAGAGAGCTCAAATTCTAGTGCTCTTTGCTTGCATATGATAACCTATTTTAGCTTCTGTTTGGGGGAATTCAGACTTTAAACTAGCTGTGAGGTGAACAGCAATCGTTGCAGTGACAGACCTAGGCATCAGGATGGCAGATGAGGTCTGCCTATCTCTGGCTCCTGTTGGGAAGGTCTCCTCGTGACCTTCTGCGTAACCTCCGTGGGATTATTCGGTGTGGTGCTGCCAGCCTGCCTCTGAAGGCGTGTATAATGCTGATGCTCCTGTTTCCCCTGCTGGCAAGAAGGGCTGTGGTGTGCTTATAAAGCCTGAGCCTGGGAATCAGCTGGCAACTGACTGGGCTGTAAAATCCGAGTGCCAATGGGCGAGTCCTTTCATCCTTCTGTGCCGCTCTCCCCTCTTGTGAAGCAGCAGGTCACAACCCCTTTTTACCCTCCCCTATTGCCGTCTATTTTCGGAGGCTCTCGGAGCAAATCCTTCCCCAGCACTTAGCACAAACAGGGTTTTCAGATTTTTGCTGGGGGGGGGGTGTTGTGGCTACTATACAATAGTAATAATGCCAGAAAGGGAGGGCATGGGGGAGAAAGACTTGTGGGGAGCAAAGAGGGAAGTATAGCTGGAAGACAGTTACCGTGTCTGACCCCAGAGGACTGTGTCTCTAGAGGCTGATCACAGTAGATCAGTATTGCTTGGCAGCTCTGTCAGCAAGCCCGAGCCACTGGGGTGCTATTTATGAAGCCTGATATATGCTTAGGCTGCTCTGCTCAGTGAATTGCTGAGACATGGATTCCTGACAGGCACACAGCAAAAGGGAAATTAGCAATGGATAAAGTGAATTAAACATAATAAAAATAAGTGTCCAGCTGGAGCATTCATCTATTATACGAACAGCTTTTCAGCTTGGGGAATATTCTAGGTGGAGAGATGTTACATAATGCAAGAGGCAGCCCCTGGTTTGGAGAAGAGAGCTCTTGGGGTTGTCTGTTAGCAGGCTGGTAGCATTGATGCCAAATAAATTGGGCCCAGTGGCAGCACAGAGATCACGGGGCCACTCTGGGCACCAGGCTCAGGTGTCCAACCCCTTGTCACTTTATTTGGGAAGTCAAGATGGTCTCAGTGAGAAGAAATGAGGTGAAAGTTTGAGGTGAAGCTGAGGAGTGCTCCCCACAGTGATGATACCTGACTGGATTCTGCTTCTCTATAAAGCCGAAGAGGAAAGCTGTGAGGAAGGCTGAGTACCTGTGATTATTCGGCAAGCTGAGAGAGGGGCTCGGAGTGAGGTGTGCCCTCGTGGGAGGTGCTGCAGGGGGCACGAACTGACTGGCTCAGGAGGCTGCGAGATGGAGCCTTGACACATCCCTCTGGGAAATGCACAACAAAGCCCTTAAAGTTATTTTGGTGTTCCTTTTTCCTCTTGCCTTTGAGAAAGACAGCTCCTCTCCTCCAAATCTGTCCCCCCTGCCAAATACTGCTCTGCTTCTGTGTGGTTGCCTTTCTCCCACTTACACCTAAACAGGACCTGCTTCAAATTCTCCCTGTTTTTCTTTTTCTGGATGGCACAGCACAGAGATTTCAGAGTCCCTGGGTCTCTCCTGCTCCTGCCACTGGCTCAATGCTGCCTTTGACCAAGGCATTTCTCTCTGCTGTTTTGCCTTAAGTGGCAGGGTCCTCTCCAGAAGCAGATATACAGTCTCCAGGGCTTTGGGGGCTTGGTCTTGTCAATGTTCTTTTAACAAAACTTGACCTTTTGACTCACATATTTGAAGAGATGAGCCCTCTATAGCCTGACCACTTGAATAAGACAAGCTACACTTTTCCCCAGCGATGGTTGTTATGAAGGGAATCATTCTTCCCTCCTACATAAGCATGCACTCTCAAACCACCTACTTGTAGCCTATAATTTTGTACCTATCTTACTTGTACTTTGGCTGAGATTTATAGCACAATACGAGTTTATTTTGTATGGCATCCTTTATATAAATGCTATCCCCTGAACACTTTTCAGAGGCAAATAAGAACAAGGCAGTACAGAGTACAAATTAGGGGAAGCAGTGGTTTCGATGTCGGCTAGTGAATACGCTTAGGGCATTCAGCCATGAGACTGGCAAATGAAGGAGAGGGAAAATCTAAAGCATGGGAAAACCAATATATTTAATTTTGAAGGTGAGGTTTTTAAAATGAGCAGGACAGCTGGAGGCATGATGGGATGCAAGAGTGACTGCTCTGAAGGAGCAGGTGAAGGTGTGTGCCTGTGGCTGGGTGGAAGGGCTTCAAGGATGGAAGATGATGGCATTCCTCTAATAGGGAGCAATGAGAAAACTGGAATAGAAACAACATCTGCGCTGGTATAAGCCAGTCTGCTGAAGAAGAGTAGGCTTTTACTAGCTGCATGTCTGGTGCTTTTCTGGAGTGCGTTGGAGCACAGTGGTGCTGAAGCTTGTCTAAATGCGGTGTCTGTTTCTCGGTGACATCTCTGATTTGCAATTTCCTTCTAAAATGGACTGTGTATGCCACGCCTGTCTCAAAGGACTTGGAATAACTGTAATGTGCCATATACTGCTGTCAGTCGAAAAGTGAAGGAGATCTGGGCTTCAAGCACAGGAATTGTCACTGCTGTGACACGCTGAGCTGGCTCTCTTGTGCAAGGGCAAACACAGGCTTGCTAAGATCTGACCTGACTCAAACATCTTTGAGCCCATCATTGTAAAACTGTTTCACAACATGTGACCTCTTTACAGAGCAGGTGCTTTGCTTTCCAAGGCTGTTAGTAGCACTGTCCTGGCTGGGACCCAGGTGTCCTGGTGCCAGTGCTTTGATCTCTTGCAAACGTGCTGTCTCAATCGGAGAGATGTGGGGAAATCTGTGAAAGGCCATGCTGGATTCATGCTGAAGCCAGCGGCATTGCCCCAGGGATGAATCTGTCCTCCTGAGATTGCTCTATGTATCTGAGCAAGGCACAGCCAAGTGGCAGTGTACAAATGTAAAATAATGAGGTAGCAGCTGAGAGTGTCTGGAGCAAGCGGAGAGGAATGAAGATGGATGACTGTAGCTAAGAGACAATTTGAAAAGGGATAAATACAGGCAACAAGTTATTTACCACAGCAATTTGTAAAGAGTGCTAAAAACCTTCAGACAGGATTGTTTCACATCACCTCTTTTTCTATTTGCAGCCTGACAGTTCTTGTGTAAATGGTACTGATTGATGGCTGCAAACCAGTCCCCTTAATCTGTTCCTCTGGTATTGATTAGCTTAACTCTTGTAACGCCTGTGCTGGTGCAGCCTGCCATGGCTGGCTGAGAGGCAGCAGCCCCATAGGCATAGAAAGCTGGGTGACCGAGTGGGAACCCGATCCTGGCTGCAGAGGGACAGTGGGAAGAGCCAGCAGCACTAAGTAGGTCTCATGGGGCAGGGGAGAGTGTTACTGAAAGGGAACTGACTGGCTGTGGTTAGGAATTAATGGCCTGAAACACAGAGAAAGGCGAGAAGATGATGAAGCGTTTTCCGGTGAAGCAAAATGGCTGTGTGCAGTTTTGGTGGGACACTGGCAGCAGTTCAGGGGAATACATCCCCAGCCTGAAAAGCCTGTAGAAACTAGGAAGAAGCAATAGGAAGCACAACTGTTTTTGCAGGATCGGCATGATTCAGTCTGTTGTCTCTCACCCCAAACCCACAGCTGCCTTGGGAATGTAGAATGCCCTAGGTCTGACTCTTGGATCTGCATAAACTCTTACATCACTTGATCTTTTTGTGCCTTAATTTCTCTTGTGTTGGATAAAGCATGGTAATGCATCCTGACATCAGAATACACTTGTTCAAGTGTGTTAGACTTGGGCAATGAAAGGGAGGCAGGCAACCTTCAGAGCAGGGAAGTGAAGTGTGACAGTGGGGACCAAATGCAATTACCCATTCTAGGAGCTCGCTATAGCATCAAAGTTAATCTCTTGACAAATTACCTTTGGATTTTTAATTAATAGAAATGCGTGAGGATCTTGGAGTCTGCAAGGGAGTCTGTTCTCTTTTTTTTTTTACTTACCGTCTATAAAACCAGTTTCTTTCCAGTAGCAAGCCCTTCTCTGTTTAGTCCACCATGTAGGCCAGTCTTGATTCAAAGAGCTGAGCACCGCTTGCTGAGCTGGGAGCTTTTCATCTTGGTAGCGTTGCTCTTTCCACATTGTGGCTATAACCTGGACTGACCTTCCTGCATCAGATCCTAGGACTGACAGGATCGCAGCGAGCACCAATATAGCTGCAGCAGCTAGGAAAAAGGAAAAAAGCTGTGCATGAAGGTATAATTAATTTAATTCAGCATTTTTTTTTTCCTCAAGGAAGGAGGGGAGATTGCTGCAAGAATAGGCAGGAGCTCTGCAGAAGAAAGATATAGAGAAATTGAAATAGGTATTTTACTGGAAGCCTTTGAGACAGGCCAGGCCAGGTTAGAAGAGGTAGTACCATACTGCAGGTTAACAGAGAAAAACAGACAAGATAAGAGAGAGAGGAAACAATCAATGAATACTCAGCTTCAGCCCTGTTGCTTTTCAAATCATAGTGCTTAGAGCTGTTCCAAATGTGCTAACTCCTTATATTACGAAAGCGGCACAGGCCAATGCTGTACATGCACCATCATGGGGATATGGATATTGGAAACGGAGTTGCTGTGAGTCGGCCTGTACTGGCTGTCCACCTTCCACTGGCACTTCTCTGAGTTCTTTCTGATCTGTATTGACTCAAAATGGAATGTTCTCTCAGTGCCTTTGGTATATCTTCCCTGCAAAATAAGAGCTGGTGCGTTTTGCCAGGCTGAAATTCCCCTAGCCCATCAGCATCTTTCAAACAGTGGCTAGCTATGAACAGGATTCTCCTAGACTGACTCCTGCAATGCAATACTCTCCCTATTTCAGCAGAGAGGGGCTCTGGAGAAGGGATTGGCAATTATCTTTGTTAAAAGACTGGAGGCAGGCATATCGGCCAAACAGAGGTGACAGTCTTCCTCCTGTGTTTGGAGGGATAGCCATTTTCAACCCAGCCTCTACCAGCAGTGCTGGGTTCACTTCAGCAGAAGAGGCTCTTTGGCTGGAAACAATAAAACAGATTATACTGCCTTGAGTGAAATTGCAGTATTGTCTCCCAAGTGCTTAATTGACCTTGTTCCCTAGAATCATATACAGAATGGGTTATTACAGTGCCAAATGAGCAGATCCAGCCCTTGCTGTCCCAAGATTTGTTTTTTGTGTGTAGACTTGCAGATTTCTTTCTGCTGTTGTTTCCAGCAAGATGAGATGATTTGGGGTGTGAAAGATGCTATCAGTTAGGTCAGCTTGCCCTTTGCCAGAAATGTGACTCGCTGCAGAAGCATCTGGCTGTGACTCAGCATTCCAGATAATACGACCATTCCCTTTCTCCTGCAACCAGCACGCAGTGCCTGATACTTTGAGGAGAGCCAGCCAGGTATGCAGTTGTATATCAGGCCTCTTCAGCAGATGCCCTCTCTTCTCCTTGGCAAGAAAAATCCAAGCAGCTCTTGAACAGCCTTTGAATGTAGAGGCTGTGTTGTGCTCTAAATCTCAGGGCTGGCATCGGTGGCTAGCTTTAACACAACTGCAAGCTCAGTACCAGAGTCTTCCACTTGAAAAATCAGCATTCCTCTAGCAGGAACTGCTACAGTCTGTATGTCAAAGTCCAGCCTCTGACAGGTCTTGAAGCAGCGCTGCAGAATTTTCTGACTGAAAACTGGTCAACAGCTATGCCTGCACCAAAGAATTTCTTCAGAAACCTGCAAATTTGATGTCCATGTTATACCTTGAGATGAATCGGACCATACATAGTTCTAGAAAGAGCGGTCTTCTCAGCTAAGCTGATCTACTTGTGTGCATTGCCAGGCCTTGTCTTGGCTATAAAATGGTCCTTTGTAGGAAGTTCCTCCTTCATTCAAGTTCTAGGGTTTAGGTCCTTACTTCATTTTGAGCAACCTGATCTAGTTGATGTCCCTGCTCACTGCAGGGGGGTTGGATTAGATGACCTCTAAAGGTCCCTTCCAACCCAAAGCATTCTATGATTCATTTGAACTCTTCTTGTTCTTCAGTTAATGCTGATCTGTAGCCCCCATTCCACCTGGATTCTACCTCTTTCCCAGACAACAACTGTTGAAACATCCTCTTCAAGCAGTATCAGGGCTTGGATTAGTGTTCATGCGATGCTGTACTGCACTGGGCACTTTGTCCCAGTGGTGTTTCCTGCCTACAGGCTGTGCAAGGAAGAGCCATGAGCTTTGTGTGTCCAGGGGAGTTATTCCTGGGAGATTTCTGGAATGTGGTATGGCACGTAGAAACCACATTTCTGAAGGTCACTTTATTTCCACCAAATGACTTAAATAGGCTTTTATACAGCATTTTGATTTAGGAGTGGAAGATTTTTAGCTCCCCTGCTGGGATCGCTCATGAATATTAAATTAAATAAAGACTGAGTAAGAATCAACCCTCAAGTGGTCCCTTTAGTTCCTGCTTCTGATGATGTTACCCTGTGGAGGAGGTCTATCAAACTATAGTGTTGTACTGCAAAGAACATCCGACCCCCCCCCCAAAAAAAAAAAAAAACGCTTTGGCAGGAGGAAATGGCAGCACAAGCTGGAACGGCGCACAGCCTCTTGCAGGGCCAAGTGCATCCTTCCCTGCTCCAGCCAGTGGCATGGTGGTACCCGGAGACAGCATCCCTCTGTGGAGGCTGGGGAGGAGACTCCCCTGATGCTGTGAGCCTTGGAAAGGAAAAGTCTGCGATCTCCTGGGGACTCTGTTTCTGTTTTTATATAAATATATACAAATCTGGGGTTGTTTCTTTTCCCTGCTCCTGGAAACATCCCAGAAGTCCTAGCATTTGTGCAGAATTCTGCAGGAACCAAAAATACTGAACATACGTGGATGTAGATTTATTGAATGCAAGGAAATTGAAGTGGGGAAGGGACAAAACAGGTGGTAGCTGTTGGCTTTGCTGCCAGGTCTCCTGCATTGCCAGGGCTTGGATTCTGCAGCCAGAGGTGGGCATCCGCTGCTTGCGGTGTGCTGCAGGACCTGGGGCATTGGTTAAGGCTGCGCCTGGCACTGCCCTTTCTATAGGGAAATTACCAGCATTGACAACGAGCAGGGTGGATGAGAAGCTGGGAGAAACACCCTTCTCATAAGCGAGGAGCTGACTTAGGATGTCATACTCCATGCCTCTTCCACAACAATTTTGGATTGCAGGTCACTCAGCTTTTCCTGCTGCTCCAAGGCCTTTTGGGGTGAAAACTTAAAATTTGATCCAGATTCTCCAAATCACCGTTTGGCTTCGCCTATTTCACTGTTGCTCTTTGGAACCCTACATTTTCCTTTTTATATGCCCATGTTGGTTTAGTTCCACTGTTTGATCCTCTTGATATCACTGCTGTTAATTGCATGATTTTTATTAATAAACTTTTAGGCCCCAAGCAATGAAAATTGTTTGTTCTTATAAGGACTCCTTAGTGTCAGGTGACAGAAGCCCTCATTGCTGCCCTTGTCTGGCATGTCTGTTACAAAGATCCTTTCATGTATCTGACACTTGCATGCTTTGACTATCAATCCGCTTTCTCTCGTTCTTCTCTTTCATTTCTAACCTTGTGTCCTAATCCAGAAAAAACGCTGGGACTGATACAACTGTGTGCCCTTTTGAGCCTGAACCAAAGACTTTCTCTGAAGTCCTGGCTTCTCCTGGAGAGGTATCTTTTAATTGCCTTTATGGAAAAAGCTGCATTTCTCCCTTGTTTGTTTTTTGGCTTTTGCCAGAAATCTTTGCCTGCCTGTTACAGGAGAGGGGTAACAGGAGAGGGAGGAGTGGGACACACAGGGGAGAAGAGTTGTCTATCTGGAAGAGAACACATTGTGGAAATAAGTAACCTTAGAGTGTTGCAGCAAGCGAATTGACCTTGTGTTTAAATGGTTATTGTGCTGACTCCAAGGGGGATATTGGCTGCAAATATATTACTGATGTAATTAAAATGTGGTGACTGCCTGTTTTTACTGAGAGTGGAGCAGGTTTGCAGTAGAGTGGCAGGCACATCGCTGTGGAGTGGGAGGAAGCTATAGTTCCTCCTTGCTTCAGTCTTTACTATTAATTTTCATTACAGAGGAAATTAAATTCAGCTCAGGAGACCCCCTTTGGTTCCCAAGGAGGAAAGCGTCTTGCTTTATGGCAGGAAAATGCACTTTAAAATGTCTAGATTCCCTTGCAGCCTGGTTTACAGTTCAAGTCATCGCTTGTCAGTTGGCAGGTAGCTGCTGCTTCCCCTGGGCAACCTTTTGTCTGCCTTTGGTGTCTTCCTGTAGCATTCTTCTCCATGCTTCAGGGCATCAGGCAGCTTCTAATTAATCAAGGTCAGGAAGAAAATTTCCCTGGGGAAAGGTTATTTTGTATCCACCTGCTGCAAGGCTTTCTGAGCCTTCTAGCACAGCCGCTGGTACCAGCTTTGGGCAGAGAGTATACTGGAGTAAATGGGGCTTGTGCCTAAACCAGCCTGAAAACATCAGGACTTGAATGCTTCCCGGTATCTCATGGACACTTGTGGCTTTCACTGCTTCTTCTGAACGAACTACAAATGCCTTAGCTCTGATCTTTGAAATATTTGCTTTTGGGAAAATAACTTGCCAGTGAAGCTCTGAGGGAGTCTCTGCTAAGGGGTAGCAGAATTTTATCCAGTAGAGGGTGAGGGCTGACAGTTGAGCTGGCTTACTGCTGAAGTCAGGTTAACTGCAGTCTTAGCCCGTGCTTTCCAATAATAGCACCCCAGATGCAAGCAGGATCAGGGAAGAAAGCTCTCTGCAATCCTCAGGGATGGGTCTGCTTCTAATCTATGCTTTGGTAATGGTCACCAGCAGCATCTGAGGGCCATGGCATAAAGACAGCAGGCTTAGGCTTTATCCTGTAGAGGGCAAGGGCTGACCTACTGTGCTGTTGCCTCCCACTTTGCAGGCAGCCCATCTTCAATTTACCCATGTCTTGGGGGGTGTAGCAACACTTCACTCCTATCTGGGGCACCGGGTGCTGGGCCTGAGCACTGCACAGCAGCTCAAGACCCTCAAGTGGGCAACTGTACTCTTAGGGGTCTGAAGGTAGTGCTCCCTTTGACACCAACAGCCTCCTAATTTCAGGTGACATCTTCATGTTGGCAGGAGATGGTCATTTTCTGTGCTGAGAAATTTCAAAGAGGTGGGCAAATGGAGTGAGAAAAGGGTTATTCTGCTTGTTTTCCAGAATAATGAAGTGACGTGTCGTAGTCACAGAGGGAATTTGTGAGAGATGAGCACAGGTCTCCAGTATCCCCATGCAGTGCTTTAGCCCTATGGTCATTTCTGTTAGCAGAGAAAATGAACGTTACTCCTTAGCCCCTGATGACAGATGACTTCCCTCAACCTGTCCTTTCTAATCTGAAGGGAAAGTAAAGGTTTCCTCTGTCAGATTCCAAAGCAGGAAGCTCAAGTTTTCAAAAAGCTTCTCTTATGTCCTGCATCCCCACAGTGCCAAGGACAGGGTGTTTCAAGGGCTCTTTCAGCTGTCTGGAAATAATCCCAAGACAAACTTATCCTTCAAAGACTTTACCAAGGAGCAGCTTGTTTTGGAGTTAGAGGCTGGCAGAAGCTTGAAAAGGAATTTTAATGGAAGCTTCTGGTTTCTCCTCAAACAGCAACTGCCCAAAGCTCTGCATTAGTGAAGTGTCAGATCATTTAGGACTCCAGCACGAAGCTGGCCTCTATCACACCCTCTGCCTGATCCACTGATTTCTCTCCCTCCCCTTATGGATTCTAACAGCCAGAGCCAGCAGCAGCAGCTTCAGCCAGCCGATGCTGGTACTGTTGCCTTTGGGGGGCAAGCATTGCTTTTTCTTTTTGTTCTCTCTTTCTCATTGGTGCACAAGCTCAGATACAGCAATGTCTCCTGTTGGGATTTTTTTTTTATTGACTTGGACAGATTCACATTGTGTTAGTGATGCAGCAGCAGTGAAACTGCAGCAATTCAGAATTCAAAGGCAAGTGTATTCAGACTTTCTGAACAGCTGTGTGCAGCATGATTTCCAACACAATGGACTGGGTCGGGATGGACAGAGATGATGGAGGGGATATAGGATCCACAAGATGAGGTGGATGAACAAGTGGAGAGCTACTATTATAAAACATGAAGCACTTTTTAAATACAGCAGTCAGCAAAGGCAGTGCAAGGTAACAACCTGAAATGAGCAGATGCATCTACCTTCTATCCCTGAATAAAGAACACTTTCTGTGCCTGCTTGCTGGGGTCCTCTGCCAGCAGTTTTCCATCGAACCGCCAGTTCTTGTCTAGGTGTAAGCCAGGCTGTGGAGCGTGCCCTGGGTCCTGGCAAGGGAAATACCACAGAAGACTTCTTGTAAGAGCTTCCCTGGCCCAGGTTTGACTGACAGCTCCAGTGAGGTGAAATCTCATCTCCCTGATATTAAACTTAACCTTTATGGATTTCACTTTAAACAGCTATGGAATTACACTGCCTGTCCTTTAATCATAGGAGGTTTTAAGGTAACATTTTTTTGTTTAATGCTGCAGTCCACTCAGATTTACTGGTGATGGGAGGGAGGGGGCATGGGAGGCAGGTGGGGAGGAGAGAGTCCATCCCCAGCTCTGATATACAGCTCTTGGGAGAAAGTTGCTGGAGCAACTTCAACTGACAATAGCAGAGGGTTTCAGCAGCATCCTGGTGGATGTCTGCATTAATTTGGGCTAGGAGAATATGGAACATTCCTTCTGGGCCTGGAATTTGACTGGTTTGGGAAAAGAATTGTCTGTTTCTTCCTCGCTCATCTCCAGTCGATCTGCCTGTTTCCCTACTGTTGAGGGGAGATGAAGATATCAGTCTATGCTGCATATGAAATGCCTCAGGGAAGTAAAGCAGGCCTGATATAGGTCAGTCCAGAATAATACAGCATAGATGTGCATTTTATCTTTCCTGTTCAGGCCTAAATGTTAGCATGTATTCCTTCAAAGTCCTCTCTTGTGCCCCAGTGTGTGAAACTGCCCCATAGCAACTTTGGCAAATCAGCAGCAGCACCACACATACACAGACTCACAAGTGTAGGTGAAGAATTGGACAAATCATCCCCCAATTTTACAACCTCAGGAAAATCCAACCCATGAGCATTATTCCCCTCTGAGTAGTACTGGAATGTCCCCTCTTCCTGTGCTGGAGCCCCTTATCTTTAATTAACTCCTGCATTCTCTAGTTTCCAGGCTTGTTAATATTTCTTGGATCTCATTAATGTTTTTATTTTTCCTCAGCAAATTCACATTTTCCTACCAAGTCAGACATTTTAACAGATAATGAGTCTAATTTATTCTTGCAAAAAAGAGCTGACCTTCTAAGCCTTATATTGCAATTTAAAAAAAAAAAGGGGGGGAAGGGGTGCTGTAAAATGACTCCAGAAGTGGCTGTAGGAACTGAAGCATGAAGCACTCATCTTCCTCATCAATTCTCAGCTTTTTGCACAAACTGACTGATAAAGGAGCAACATGCTGGCCCCTCAAGTGGCAGCAAATGGTCTCCCTGCACCACCAGCCCCACTGTGAGTCAGCAGCATCTGTCACTGCACCCCAGCCTGGCCGTGTTCCCTGCTCTGCGTTTTGAGGACGAGGTAGAAGCTGACAGGGTTAAGTGTATCTGCTTACAGCACAGAAATAAGTGATGTATTATTAGAGACTTAAAACTTTAAATACTGCATCTATAAATAGCTGCAAGGTGAGCTGGTGCTAGGGCAGAGTGAGGGAGTTGGCCAGTTCCACCAGTGGTCCTGTCCTCAGCCAACCCTCGAGGTCTCTGAGGGGGCTGTCTCCTGAGAACTGGTGAGGGGGCTCTGCTGGGTGACTGTGCCTCTGGCTGCGAATAGCTGATCATGTAAAACATGCGGCTGAATGAGATGGAAGCGATTTTGCTGGAGATCATTTGCAGTGTACGGCAGTGCAGGGAATAAGCTCTCTGGGCTCAGTGCCTTCACCGCAAGACTCACTTTTGTTTTTGTGTGCTGGGGACATGCTGTCGATCAGGAGGGAGCTCCTTGGCACTGGAGGGGACACAAACCCACTTGGGTACCTGGGTGGGTGCTGAACAAGCAGCTGATGCAAACAGGGATTGTAAGAGCACCAGTACCGCCTCTAGTGACCTGGTGCCAGTCAGGGCTCACTGCATGGGAGCTCAAGCACTGGGGCCCACAGGTGCTACAGCTGCTGGTGGGGAAATGCCTGCAGTGAATGCCAGCTGCTTCTGATGGGATCTCTACTGAGAGGCTTTGCCATCTGCAAAGCAATGCTCCCATCCTGCTGTTTCCCTTCAGCCACCAGGAAGATGTTTATGGCTGCTGCTTGTTCCCTCCTTGAGCTGTAGAGTTAGTGCTCCCAAGGGCAATGTCTGAAACTCATTGCCAGCTTCAGTTCTGCATCTGAGCAGATGCATCAGACCACCAAGTCGTTGCCACATGACTGAGATCAGAATCGGGCTCAGCTCTTTTGCAGCTAAACCTTTGAAAGGCAAACAAACAAACGAGGCAATGAAAAGAAGGCTGCTGTTTGAGATGCTGGGAGAGGAGATTCAGATAAAAGTTCATTGGAGGAGATTTTCAGAATCCGGAAAGGCTGATAAACTCTATTGTTTAGTCCAGGGCTGCTGAAGAGAGGTTTTATCTCCAGAACAGGGATCTGTCACGGATGAGACTGAGATAGTTCACAAAAGAACCGTGCAGGGGAGGGGACCAGACATAATGCAGAGAGCTCAGAGTGGGTATGTGTCCACATAAGCTCCATGGGCCTGGATTTAATGATAATCACTGACCTCGCATTTCTTCCAATGGCTGCTATTTATCCACTGAAATCCTGCACAAGCGCATGGGGTAATCAGGGCAGTAGTCAGTCTGGCTTCCCTGTCATGATCAGCACCATGCCGAGTTTAATGGTAGGGCTTGTTGTTCCTGCCACTTTCCTCAGGCTAACTTTACTTAATCTTCAAGTTCAGTTGCTGGAAGAGGAGCTGTGACCTCCAGAGCTAAAAGCGTGAGCTGTTACGATGTGAGCTAGAGGCAGGCCCTGCAGATGTCAACACAACAACTTATCCTCTGGGGTCAGGCATAGACAGGGAACTTCTAAGATGCGCTCGGGCTGTTACACAGCCACAGACAGCTACAAGAAAGCCTTTCATTTTGGCTCTTCCCCCCACTGCTCCTTCTTCCTATGCCTGACCCCTCTCTACCTCTTAGCACCTCCATCTTGCACCTAATGGAGCCTGGGAGCAGTAGTGTGCAGCTGTCTGCCCTCAGTGCCCTGTCACGAAGGCAGATGCCACAGGCAAGAGCCATGTCAAGATGTTTCTAAGGCCCTGTAGAGCTGCCGATGGCCTGCAGCATCACTTTGTCACTTGGGGCCCTCAGTGTTTTTGAAGTGGGGTGTTCTTGCCTTTCGGGCATTAGTTTGATGTGAGGAGGTTGTGAGCTGCCCCTCCATGCTTAGTGCTGCTTGGTGCAGTACAACAAAGTTACACCATACCTGGGGAAAGTGCTGCTCCTTCAAACAGAGGATGTGCCTTGTCAGTCTGTGACTTGCTGCATGCAGCTGGCAATGAATGTGCTCTCTCTGAGAGCTGGTGGCTTGCAATGCATCACCCCGTGCAGGGTACAGCTCTAACAGTGGGAAAGTTGAGCTCTACCATGCTGGTGCGTAAGCCTTTCCCAGTGTGCGCTGCACGCATGTCAGATACAGCCCTTGTGATGCCAGTGCCGTTCAGCTCTGCTCCTGAAACACCTGAACCCTGCAGGCACTCTCCTGCTGTGAGCTGGAAGCCTACGGTTCAGTTTTACGCAAATATGCCCCCGTACCAGTTAACGGAGTGAGCCTGAGCTGTGTAGCATAGCTGAACCTCAGCATGATACCAGCTACAAACTGCAAGCAAGGAGCAGTGCCCAAGGGAATCTGCAGCCGTGGTAGGTCTGCAGAGCAAAGACATCCACTGTGCTCTGCAGAGCAAAGAGCATAAAGAGGAAAATAATTGAATGTCCTCCACCACCTCCCCAGCATCACCCCATTGCTGGCTGCTGCCAGTGACCTGCTGTGGGCATCTCGGAGTAGATTCCTGCCAAGGAATCCTGTCAGGGAGAGGCTGGTGAAGGAGCACCACTGGGTTGATACAAAACCTCAATGTCATTTCAGCATGTGGGGACATATACTGAACAGAAGTAAGAAAATCACAGATAAAAAAACACCTGGCCAGATGAGGGGTGGATATCTGAGCTGACAGAAAACAAGCCAAGGTGTTAGGCTGGAATCAATAGGCATAGCAGCCCAGGGAGGAGGAGATGGCATTCATTATAGGAAGGATAAAACAGATATTACCCAACCTAGCCTATAGTGTGTGTAGGAGAATTAAGGATTTTAACTTTCCAAGTGCTGACAACAGAAAGGAGGATTTGTAATAGATAAAGTCAACTTGCATAACTCTGTAAAGGCTTAGAGAAAGGGGGAGAAAAAAATTTTCTTTTTTCACTGGGCAGCTTTCTGCACAATTTCTTTTCTGTTCCATTCTCTGTAATGTAGGGAACCATGTTGCTCAGTGTTGGGAAGTAGCTTAGCTGCTTTTTTTTTTCTTCCTTTGCCTTTTGATACAGTATCTAACCAGATTTTCAGTTCTTGCTATGCCTCTATCCTCCTGCGTGTGTCTCATAGGTGGATTTTTTTTTGTGGCCCAACTGTATGATTTATGCCTGATCCTGCTGCGACCCCTCTGCCGAGTTCTGGCTAGTAAAAGTACTGCTTATGTGTGTAAATAGGTTTTGCATTTGTAAGGTTTTACATCCCCGTTATTGGCCAGCAGTTGAATAAGTATGGAAGAACAGATCCCCTTCCTTGCTTGTTGGCTTTCCTGCTGATGCCTTGCATGGGGAGATGTTTTACTGCTTGTTATTGGATGCAGGAATCGCTGGTGCAGGAAAGAGCATTTTAGGTGTTGATGTTAGACTCTGACCACGGTGTGAGAAACTGAAGAGTATTACCCTAGCAGATAACTCTCCACTGGACAGAGTTCTGCTAATCAGATGAGTCTCTTCTCTGCTCGTTTCCCCTTCTGTCCTAGGGTTGCCTCATCTGCTCAGCTTTGTGCACTCTCTAGCACAGAGGAATGACTTGTCCTGGGCTTTCTTTCACCTGGCTCATTGACCCTGATCTCTTGGAATAATGTAATATAAGGAATAAAACATGGAGTAGGTGGTCTAGGATGTGCAAATCTAGAAGTGCTGAGGTTCAGCAAAATCCAGGAAATTTTTAATGGCTTCAGTTTCAGGAACTTCTGAATGGGACTGCCCCTTGCATTGCGAGCAAAGGTGCAGCGTGTCTTTTGGGACTTTCTGTCCAAAATGTTGGTTACTACATTCCATGCAAATGCTGTAACAACAAATCTTACCTATACACACCAAATTTAGCAGGCTCTGGTACTAGCCCCAGGAATCTGTGTGCTGTAGAACAGCCAGTGCTGATGGCAGGGAGAGACCAGGGGAGGGAGGGAGGGAGAGATAAGACAGGGAGGATCGAAATAAAAGAAGTCAAGAGTACTGAGCAGAGGAGGCAGGCGCTGCAGGGACCCATCTGCTCTTGCTCTTGATTGCTATGTGCAATGGAGAAGATTTTTCTTTTTCTAGTGGAGTTGTCAGGGCTTTGCTGTGATTCCTGATAAGCTGCCCTCTCTGGCTACACCTGAAGGTTGGGTTATGTGCAGAAAACTTTCTGTAGTTTAGATAAAAGCTGACAGTTGAACAAAAGTAATTCAATCTTTGCACTGCAGTGTATCTGTTCTGATTGAAAACTGGGTTGATGCCGATTCCATGTGCATCTTGCATTGAATTGGCTGCATGGGTCTGTCATGCTGTTGGCTGTGAGTGTGTATGGGTGTCCTCAGCTGGGCATCGTGTGGCACTGAGATGATGGATGTGTGGTTCCCTTGGTCTAAGAGGACTCCAGAGGGTGGAGCTGGTTGCACTGGGGCACTGGATCACAGGTGAAGACTATGAAAACCCCAATGCTATTTTAGAAAGTGCATCCCTTTGCCTCAAGCCCATGTGAACCAGCCCACACCTTCAAGCCCTGGTCAGAAGTGAGGATGTTTCTCTGCTCAGTTGGTGGCACTTTTGTCTGTGAGAAGCAAGGATTCTATTCTTTGAGCATGAGTTTTTTTCGACGTTCTGAGTTTCACACCTGCTGAGGGAGAAGGCACACAGATGCCAGAACAGCACAATGAAGATACCTCTTCTAGTGTAAGGAAAATGCTTTGCATAAGTGTTTTTTTAACATCCATATGTTTCCAAATATTTCTGCTTCCACATGTAAATCTGCTGAGCAGTGTGGAGGCCTCTAGCATCTGCTATGCTTAATCCCCTAATAGCCTCCCATTTGGGTAAAAAAGCCATTTTACAGCTCCTTATCTCCAAAGAGGTGGGAGAGCACAGGTGACAGAGGATTAGGTGGAGCAGAAGAGAGGTAATGTGGCAGTGCAGCTGGACAGGTAATAGAGTGTGCTTTAAAAGACAGGAGAAAGGAAAGGAGACACTAATCTGCTTCTATCTGGGCTGAGAGATCTGAACAGACCCATCGGTTGAAACCAGAGCCAGCCTCTTGTCTAATCCCTGGAGCTGTCTATGTACCCATCCCAAGGGGATCGGGGGGAGATCATCTCCGCTCTGTCTCTCCTTCTCAAATAATAAATTAAGGAGAGTGGGCCCTGCTTCTTCCTTAAAGTGGTATATGTCCAGACCCCCAGTCTGCAGAAGAGGGCAGCTCAGAGCAAGGAAGATGGATGGTGACTTTATACAGAGGACCTAGCTAAGGGGTATGTCAGAATGATGAATATTCCCAAGACTTTAACTGACTCAGAAAAAAGTGGAGAAACTCCCCCAGGCATGGCCATAGGTCAAGGAGAGAAGATAGTGCAGGAACACTTAGACAAAGATTGACTTCGCTGTGGGGAGGGAGGGAACCAAAGAGAGGGAATTGCACTAAAGAGCTATTTTTTTGTATCCTCCTTCCAAAGGAACATTTGTTATGTTGGAGGGATATCTGTGGTCAGACAGAGCGGCATGACTTCAAAGGAGGGAGATGTGTTGCTGAGCTATCCTTGGCCACATTTGTAGCCATCCAGTAGACAGACTATTCCTCCTTCCACCCCAGATCAGTGTGATAACTGGAATTAACTGGGAACAGCTGGCTCCAAAAACCCTTTAGCTGACCATGGGAAAAAGGTGGTATCCTACAGTTCAGCTTATTTTTCAGCTTGTTGCATGAATGCCAGCTTTCATTCTGGATCCTCAGCTTTGTGGGTATCCTGGGTGTGACTTCAGGGTGACGTGTGCTCAGGCCCAGGTCAGGCTGTGGCGTGGCTGGTGTGTGTCCATGCACAGCAGGATGCTGTACTGTCTGACAGGCAGCACTGTCGCATGAATAAAAATGCAGAGATGGCTCTGGTCCTTCCCCTGCATGGACGTTCACACCAGCAGAAGCTCGACTCCAAAGTCCTTTGCTTGCCTTCACTGGCTTGGCAAGAAAACAGAGACAGATTCTTAAGGGATGTCCTCTTTTGGGATATTCGGGAGGCTCAGGCAGGGACATAACTGGAGAGTTATTGGGGATGGAATTAGGGTCTGGGGCTCTGCTGCAAGAATGGATCCCAGCCAGGCAGAGACAGACTAATGAGCTTTTGTGCAGGGCAGCACCTGGGATTTTTTTGCTCTGCCACATTATTTGTCCAGTTTCTTCATTGCTTTTACATGACAAGTGTTCCTTTTCCTAGGGACAGGGGCAATGTAGCAGCCTCAGCTAATCCCCTGATTAAGTATTTCATGCTTCTGACAGCAGAGGGGAACAGGGCGTATGTGTCTTTGGGCAGAACACAGAAATCCTCCTATCCTCCTCTGAAGGAGGAGGAATGAATGGGTGAGTGAACAGAAGAACCCCGTAAGAGACTCATTGCTCCTGTGGGACAGGTTATACTACTCCTCTTAGGGCAAAATCCTCTGCAAGCACAGGCAGCAACAACTCCCTTTGCTCATGTTGAGCCTCAGGCTTCTGAAATTCTCCTTTGGCCTTTTCATTTCACAGTGGCTGAGGATGGCATTTCCAAAGCAGCCTATGGAAATCAGGTGGCCACATCCTGATGGGAGGTTGGACCTTGGCTCAGAGATAACAATTTAATGAGCTATTAGCTTTCTGTGCCTCTCCCCATGTATAATTGCAACTGTTGAAAATCTGGCCTGATCTCCTCAGTGCTCTTCTACCCCATCTTTATACCATCAGCCCTTTGATGGCACCATCACCCCTTTGATTGCACTGTCACAGGGGCTTTTGGGATCTGTTGTCCTGTGCCAGGAGAATGCATGATTTTAAGCATTGGCACCAGCGTGGAAAGGCAGCACTGTGCTATTAGCTGCCGGTGGTCTCATGGGGACAGCAGGACCCAGAGAACCTGGGAGGTAGACATGTGGGAGTGGGAACCCTGCCTGGCTTTTGCTGTGTCTCGCTTCCCCCACCTGGACAGGGACAAAGAATTTCTTCTGCACTGATTCCTTTTGGATGTGTTAAGATTTCCAGATTAATTGCATCACGCCATAGTTAGCCACTGTGCAGCTGTAAGTGTGTTGGGTTAGCAAGCACATGTTTGTTCTGACAGTGTTAAGCATCTAACACGAGGTCTGGGATCAGGATTTTGTACCCCTGTGATATAAATGCCAAACAGAATTAATAATGAACAAACCCAGTCCTGCTAGGTACTGAGAAGAAGGAAGCAGCTGTTGTTTGTTTGTTTTTTAATGGCTCACAGGAACAGGAGGCCATAAACAGTTAAATTTCTCTTGACAGGTGGTGAATGCTTTGGATGCCTAAGTCAGTGCTGTGGGTTCTTGAGCACCTCTGCACAATTTCCCCTGCAGAAGCTGATGTTTTGCTGCCCATCGCTTTCCTGCTTTGATCAGAGAAAGAATACAAATGACACCTTGATGATTACTCACATTTTCAAATGCTGTCCAACAGCAATAGCTGTCACCTTTCATAACACTGCTTTGGGCTCCCATTGCATTGCTTTGTGGCTTGCCCATGTGTCCTCTAATGATTGAGCCCACGCTCGTGATTTCTTACAGCTTTGGTTCCTTGGGAGAGGTGGGTGAGGGAAAGGATTTTTGTAGCTAGTCAAATAATTTCTGATCTGTGAATGCAGTCGTACAACAAAAATAAGAGCTGCTTGACAAGTCAGGAAAGAGCTTCGGATCAATGGGATGTGCAGCATCTCTTCCCTTGGGGTGTTGCTTCCATGTGATGGTTATCGGTGAATAAATGAGTTGAGGAGGTCGGCTCAGCCTTGCTAGAAGAATGGCCTTTTCCAATACATGCCATGATTTAATTGGGCCCCTGAAACTGGATCAAGGCAGTGTTTCTTAGTGGATGAATATTTGACAAATAAATGTTATTGAAGCCAGTTTCAGGTTGACTGAAATGATTCATACATTAGTGCTAAACTTGGCAAATTGTTTCAGCCAAAAACTGGGGGAAAGGGAGGGAATTTGATGGTGTGTGGATCCAGGCCTTTGCAACCAGTCCCAATAACCCAGTAGGCATGGGGCTGAATCTCCGTTCCTTTGTGCCATGGTAAATTTAGGGTGCAGCAAAAGACAGTCTTGAAAATGTGACTGTATTGTAGATCACAATCCAGAAGTGAGAACTGCTTTAAGATTAATTAATCTTCAAAACTACCGTTGTGATTACAGGTCACAACTCTGTCTGCTTTCAGAACAGAGCTAAGTGGCAGGTCAAGTGCTGCTTGGGAAATATTTCCACCTCATTCTGCAAGTGTCTTCTCCAGCCAGACATCATGCTCTCCATACCAGCTCACTGCAGATGAAATGCCCAGTTACTGGGAGTGGAGGCCACCCTGTGCCTTCCCCTGTCTTTGGAAATGCTGGATAAGATGGTTCAAGCTCCACAGCCCCTTAACTTCCAAAAAAGAGAGGATTAGCCGTATGCTGCAATATGGCTTTCATCTGCAGTGGGAAGTGGGGATTGCCTGCCTTCAAACCAAGGTTCTCATCTGCCCTCGGTCCCCAAGACAGTGTGTCCTGAGCAGGCTCCTCCTTTGACGTTTCTATTCTGAAAATGTCGTCTTCTCCTTCCATCCCCTGTCTCTCTTCCCTTCCCTTTTGGTCTTCTGAGTGTGGTCACCCAATTTCTCACTCCTGTGAGCAGCTGTGGCTTCTGGAAACAAATTGAAGTGTCTTCATTTTGAAGAGAAGTGATGCATTGCACCAGCCAGCTGCCCTTCCTCAGCTGCTCCCTTGTATCATACGCACATGCTCACACGCACACCCTGTGCACACGCACCTTGACAGATGGCGATGCTCTGAGCAACTGCTTCAATTTTTACTCTTTTCTATAATCCATGGCTGGAGTGCCAAATACTTTAAAGCTGCTACTGCTCCATAGATCACCCCAAAGTGTTAAAGTCCAGTGCAGTTAATAACACTCTGGAAATGCTATCAATCAGCAGAGGAAAAACATCTAACAGCAAACTCCTTAGTGCCCAATGTACCTGCTCATGTCAGAGACAGATGGGGCTGCAGTGCTTTGTGGGGCATTTTTTTCGCTTCCATTTTCTCTAAACCCTTTATCAGAGATTTTTGGATCAAGGCAGTGTACTTGGTGCTTCCAGGCTTGGTGGCTGGCCTTTATTCCCCCTGCCCTGGACTTGCTTTCTCTGCTCTAAGCCAGCCTGTGTTCTATCGGGTGAGGGGCAGGACTGTGCAGCAAGCAGAGGGAGACCTGTGTGCTGGCAGGAGGATGGGATGGGGAGTACGTGTGCCTCGCTGCTGCTGCTGGTCGTGTGTCTGGAACATGTTGTTTGGCTGGGTGCTCTGACTCGGGACCTCCGAGGAGGGCTCTCGGGGAGCCTAAGTGGGTTTGCCTTGGGTATTTTGGCAGCATTATCTGGCAGGATGACTTGGGGAAGACCTGCGGTGGACACGCAGCAGAGAATCTGCTGCTGTGTGCTGTGATACTTGTGCATCTGTGTAGCCTGCTGCCAGGTGTTGGCAAGTGTGGGTATGGGCTGCTGGGCCATGTTTAAGGCAGGGAATGGTGCCTCATTGCTCTTCAACTCACTCCCCCAAAATAAGTCCTTTCACCTGTTCTGTGCTTGCCTCTTCCTACCTTTAGGCAGCAGGCTCCGCCTGTGGGGGCTGTTTCTGTCTACAGATATGTACAGTGCCTAGCACAGAAGTGCTTTTACATTTGTAGAAACTTCTAGGCACTCCTACTCAGAAGGGCTGCTGCCTTGTTGCCTTGCTCCTGTTTGCAACTCTTTACTGACACAATTTCTCAGCTGGGTAGCTGTATATTCTTTCCTCTGTAGCAGCCACTATGGTTTCAGGTATTGAATGCCACAATATACAATTGTCACGAACCAGAGAAATGATGTAACACCTGGTAGGTAATATTGCATCCCTCCCTGTGCAACCTTTCTTCAGTGCATCATCTCTGTGAAAAAGCTCCTGCTGTGGCGGCCATCGCGTGGGTAATGGAGTAGCGGATGGGGAAACCGTGGCCCTGCCACAGTTTCTGTGCATTTGTATTCTGGCAGCACTGAGAGTCCCTGCCAGAGGTCAGGATGCTACTCTGCCAGGCACTGCATTCAGACACCGTAATGAGAGATAGCAATGTGAGAACAATACAAAGCCAAAACGGAGAAAGGAATCTCATTCAGGACAAAATGAGAAGCAGAGATGGTCTAGTCATGGTTTACCTTAGAGAGGTTGGGTACCCGAAGTTTCATTCCTTAGCAGTTCCTAGCTGTGCCAGGCTCTGTATGAGCACAGATGCAGAGACCACATCTTTGTCCTGGAGGGTGCAAATAATATCCTCTCTTAGGTGTTCCAAATCTGCTTGAGTCAGCAGAGTAGCTGTTTCTTATGGGAATGTCAGGATAGTTACTTCATGAATAACACAATGGATTAAGTTTATTCTGGAGTCAGCCCAAAGCCCCTTAACCTTCCTAGTTAACTGTGCTGGAGAATCAATACTAAGAGCTATCCATCTGCTAATAAACACGCGGGATAGGTTTTTTTGCTCTGGGAAGAGACCCCTATGCAAATACACACCTCTACGCTATTCCTTTCCCCCTCCTCCAGCTTCCCCTGCATCCACCCCTCCAGTCAAAGGAAGATCACCATGCCCTGTGCCTTCCCACAGGCTCTAGGGGATGTTTCTCTCCTTTCCCCAAACCTCACGTCTGAAGCTGTGTCAGGCCAGATGGAACGTGCGTAGGGGAACAAACAGCTTGGCTCTTACTGTGCTTGAGTAAACAAGTGTCAAGCAGATTGTGGTGGGAAGTGATACATTAACCAGGTGACCCACGCAGCAGCAACCTGTTGCGCTCCTCTCTCAGCATATGATACCTGCTACACAAACCTGCATTTTCTTCTGAGGCAGGTGCAGAGGCCAGAAACGTGCAGGACAGCTGCAAGTTCTTTGCTGGAGAATGCTTGCAAAAATTGCTGAAGGGAAAAAGCAAGCAGGTGGTAACATAAACCTTAGCTCTTACCTTCTGGACAGGATCCTGCCCCGTGTCAGAGATGATGCTCCTGTCCTTCCTTTCCCCACACATATTGCTTTGCTCCCAATTCCCTTCATAGCTGTAGCACCCCACTTCGCTTGCTCCACGATGGGCTATAAGCATATTGACACTCTGCCTCATAGCAGGATATTTGGGATAACTCTGAGTCCATTCTGAATTATTAGAAACAGATTTTAATAGCCACATCGCTTCTCTCCTCTTGGCTGCTGTAATGTTCATGGGATGTATTGTTCATTCACCTTAAACAGCTGTGTATAAAAGACCTCCAATCTCTTTAAGTACTTGCTATTGAAAGCCAACAGTACCCCAGTGATGCAGAACTGGATCCAGAGATCGTTGTGTGCAGTATAAATAACTACGCAGTTAAGCCACTTAATTAAGAACTGTCTGTGCCTACTGGTAAGAAAGCTTTGTGCTGTATCATAGAATGTGTACAGGGTGATCAAAAAATCTATATCAAACACCAAAAAAAAAAACCCAACCCTCTGGATTTATTTGAGTGGAGGTAGTCTCCATGCCAAAGGCCATGGATCGGACTTCTCGAGGAGGTCAGGAAGGAATATTACCTTGTCTGTCCATGCCCCTCCCCTCCTATCCCCATCCTTTGCTCTTCCTATGCAATGTTACACACTTGCCTGGATAAATGTATGTGCAAGATCAGCTAGGAGGCTCTTCTAGCACCAGCTAGACAGACTGTATAACGTTTAAGTTGTTTTTGTTTTTAAATATAGAAAAAAGAGAAAAGAGTGCTGAAGGAGATAGAGACAGGGTTGCTGTTTGCTTCTTTTGAGTCCTGTCCTCCAGCATTTGCTCATGTTGAAGCTAAGTACTAGTTTCGATTAGAGCAAATACCAGAGACTGGGACATTAAATCCAAACCAGCTCCTTTGGATCCCCAAAACCCTGACAAGTTTCTTGGCCCCACAGCTGATCTCCTGTAGGAAAGGCTGCAATTTTTCAGCTGTCTTTGTTCTGGTCTGGGAACTGATCTCTTAACCTAGTGCTGAAGCAAGCCTACCGTAATGCTCTGGACCCAAATCCAAAGCTCTTTGTGGTGTGGTGTGTTTTTTTTTTTTCCTTCCCCCTTTTCTCCCTGCTATCTCTGGTACTTGGATGGCCTTGACCCTTGATCCTCTGCTGCATTGAGAAATGAGAAGGTCAGCCACATTTGGGAACAGCTCTTCTGTCTGAAACCATGCTGCTTCTCAATCCACTTGGCTCTAGAGAATTCAACCTAAACTAAGGCACAGGCAGCGTTGTCTGATGCTTTAGCTCCCTTTTTCTGTGGGTGACAGTGCTGCAGATCCATCTCTGCTTCCTATCTTGGCAAGATGTTTTCCTGTGACAGTTTTAAAATTAACAATAGCCCAGAAAGAGGTAGGAAACCCTGTAAAACTCACTTCTTGCTTTCCTTTTTCCCTCCTTACTTGGCCTCTCTCCCTAAACCCTGCTGCCCTAAGGTCCCGGATCATGTAAATCTCCACTAACTCTCTGCACTATACCTCCATTTTCCCAAGTCAGACACATGAAAACCACTGTTGGGTGACTATTGAGCTCAGCTTTTAGCAAACAGGCATACATTTGATTGCTCCTTTGTCTTTACAAAGGCAGCAGCAGGGAAGTGGCTGAACAACTAATGTACTTGTCTGTGTCATTATGAAGTAATCATAAATAAAGCAGATAATAAAAGCAGTCTTTTTTACTCTTTCCTTTCAAATAGTGACGGGAGCTTCCTGGAAAATTACCTTTTTACCTTTTTCCCTTTTTTTAGAGTACAAGTTAAAAGGGTTTGGTATTTCTCGACATATAATAAACAACCACTTTCCCCTCATTTTCCATCCACTGAAGTAGCGGTAATGAATGCATTTTATCACTGTCTCTCAAGAGAAGACAAAGAATCAAAGATCTAAAGCTTTAGGTTTTCACAGATGGAAGTAGCTTGGAATAGGGGCAGGCATCTTCTCCCCTTCGCAGAGTCTGGCTGTTGTAGGGAAGATATACATGGCAATCCTGATCCTCCATCCAATAAAAGAGAACCTATTTTGAGAATGACTAAAATTGGTCCGTGCTATATTGTTCTCCACCGAAAATGGAATGCAGTGAAAAAGTGCCTTTGAGATTTCCCTGCAATAGAGGATGCTAAATATGTAAATACTTCAAGATCTAAAAAGTGCTATCTTGATAACCAATTAGGCTATCGGAAACATGCACTAGAGAGTAGAAAGGAGGCAGGTTCAGAGAGGGAAAGTGGGCATTGCTTTGACACAACTTCCCTGATTTCACCACAGAGGAGTTTCTTAATCCCTTTTGTGGGATAGCTCTGCATCTGCAAAACAAATACTGCTTCATGTATGGTATTTGAAAAGATGACTGCGTGTCCCTGTATGCATTCCCAACATCAACCATTTCTCAGTAAGGATTTTTCAATAAGCAGTCACTCAGACTGCATGTCGTTGAGGCTTATTAACACTGAACGGGGTGACAAACCAGGAGGTGTTTTGGGGAGGAGGAGGAATCTGCAGCACGCTGAGCCCCCTTTCCCTGCCTGCAGCTTCCACTTCCCCTGGGGAAATTCTTATCTGTGGAAAGAGAAGAATAGGAGCTCTCCTGGCTAAGAAGGGTGAAGCAATTCTGCAGCAAAGGTTACTTTCTTTTCCTAAAAGGTAACGTGTTTATGAGCTGAGAAAAATTATTTCTGGCAGCTCAGTTCAAGAAAAAAAAAAAAAGACAGAGATAAAGGGATTGGGTGAAAAGTGAGTGTTTGGTGTTACTGAAGGTCTGGAGAAACCATAACCAATGAATACAAGGTTCAACCTCATTTCTTTCCTGAGGGCTTGTTGAATGAGGCTGTCAGGGATTCCTCCTGTAGCTTACAGGCACTGAGGTTCTGCCCTGCAATCAAGAAGGAGCAAGCGTCTTTCTCCCCCACCATACAGACACATGCTGTGAGTTTTAGTGCTTTACTAAATGTTCCTGGCTGACATTCAGTATAGCATCAAAAGGAGACACGGCTCTAAATCACAGTGTCACTTTGTTGCTAGCTAGTTGCCAGGTCCTGCCCCAGAAATGGTTGTGAGCCTGTGGAGGAAGAGGTGATTCTTCAATCAGCGGCTTAAAGGTATTTAAGATTCTGTAATACACTGCCCCGCAGGCCAATTTCTGCTACGGAGGCAGTGTTTCTAATTTAGCTTCTATATCCACCCACCCCTCAGCCTACTGGGATGGTAACAAAGGCCACCAAATGTAGAAGTGAGTGGTTTTAATACCAGTCACTTTTTTACTTGGGAATAGGTTGGGGAGCAGAGGCAGTAAGGGCTAACGTGCAGAACGCTGTTCTGACAATTTCACGAGGGAAATGCAGTCCCCTAAAAAGCCATGCTGTCTCTGAAGTCACTGCTGGAGGAGACAAGTGCTCTTATATTGGGTGGTAGATAAAACGTCTGCTTAGATTGTCAGTGTTGTGGAGCAGGGACTTTTTTTTTATTGCTTTGTACAAGGTGTGTCTGTATGACAATACACAGCATGGATGGGTAATGCTGATGTCAGGTGAGCAGCTGGAGCCGCTTCAGTCTCATGTTCTCTGGGCTTTGCAAAGGATCCTGGTGGCTAAAACTAGCGAATTAGCGACAGGAAGCATTATACATGATTTATTGTTATTATTTCTGTCAAAAATTAGACAACCAAGCTGAGGCCTGTAACATAGGTGCTGTGCCATAGGAGGAAAGAGTCTGTTCCTTCTCTAGCGGCAGTGTTCTCCCTCTTAACGACACCTTGAATCTAATCTGCACAGAAGCATGCTGCGATCTCCTCTCCTTTTCGCACCCTCCTTGTGCCCAAGCAGCAGGAGGCAGGTGGCACTTCGACTGATGACCGACACGTTCAGAGGATGGAGTGACAGATTACAAATGCAGTGGTAGGAAGCTGGGTTGATCTTTCAAGGCAAGGGTATGTTTCCCATCTAGGAGCAAAATTGTTTCTATGTACAAGTGTATCATAAGAGACAGGCAGAGCAAGGAGAGGAACGACCCCCTGCCCTGCAAGCTGGGAGTTATCAGGACCTGTTTAGCTTTGTGCATCCTTCCAAGCACCAGTGTGAGAATAGAAAAGCGGTGGCAAAAAAAGAAACCAAGCCACTGGGAAGTGTTAGGGGCTAAAAGGCTGTGCAGGAATCTACCACCTATCTATACTGCTTTCCTCAGGGTGTTCGGTACTGCTATATACTTACATACCAGGACATTTCTTTGTCATTGTCAAAGTTAACTGAATGATTCAATGACTTAGCCTCTAAATAAGAGTCCATTCACAAGAGAAAGAACTTCAGTGCTGCCAGGGAACTACAGACCCTGCAGGCTAAAGCTCTGGTTTAGGATAAATAGGAGTTTAGTGTGAATTGAGGGATTAAAAACGGCCAGTGGGGACTGGCAGATTAGATCTTAATCACTGGTGTTTTGGTGCCAGGCTGGGCCTTGTGTTGCAGAGTTATTTCAATGACATGAGGCTGTGTGTTTGGCCAGAGGTGTTGAGGGATGGATTTGGTCCCAGAACTGAGATTTATTGCTTGGTGTCATGGGGAGGGAATAATAAGGAAGGGAGAGGATGGAGAGGGGGCTGTGAAGTTTGTACCTTTGCTGTCCCTTTCTGTTTGTGCTGTGATAAACCAAAGCAGGAGGGATGGGGACCTCTGCGGGAAAGACACAGCCGCCACTGCTTGTGGAGTCACGCGTGGTTTAATATCTGGCCCTGACACCAGCCACTGAGGTGTGGTTTTGAGGCTCTGGCTCTGAATGAGACAGCTGGGGGGTGGACAGAGCCAGCAGCAGAGCCTTTTGGATGTTCTTTTTCTATTATACGTGCTCTAGCCTCGATCACTATGGTTACTTATGTTCCACCAGGGCCCCAGGCTCCATGGACACTAGCTTTCCATCACGCTAGTGCTGTATCCAAACAGGCCCAAACACCTCCTGACCGAGGGGCAGCATAAGCAAGGAGAGATGCTGATTTTTCTCACAGAAGTAGCACATGGTCCAAGGGGAATTAAGTGACTTACCTGGGATCTTGCAGGACTTTATGGTAGAGCTGGGAATTAAGCCTAGACCACCTGCTTTCCCTCAAGTACTTCCACATCTCAGCTTTCCGAGAAAGCACGAGTCGAGTGCGCGGACTGACCTGGAGAGACATCAGTCGCAGAGCATCCTGCCGTGCAGCTGTACTGGTGGAGGCACAACACCAACCCATCAAATCTCTCCTTGTGTTTGAAAACAAACTTGACCTCGATTCACGTCAGCCTTGTTGCTGAAGGGGATGGTAGGAAAAGGATCAGTTTTCAAGTCCAGCTTCCTCTGCCGACACCGTAGCTTTTCTTTAAATGGAATGGTTAAATGTGTCTTTCTAAATAAACTCTCTGGGTTCCTGGGAGGGACAGGGCTGTGGCGGTCTAGCCCCCCTCTCTGGCTTTGCAGTGTTCTAGCTACATTGCAATGACATTTGTCAGGCCAGTGTCGCTGAGGGCATAGCTGTGGCTCCAATGCTCCTTTTCTGGTTAGTCTCCCAATGCTGCCATGGGCTGTGGCTCCTCCAAGACATTGGCCTGTGGCCTGGTATGACAAAATTGACATGTCAAGCCAAATAAGTTCAGAGGCCATCATGCTGAATAACTCTGTGGAGTGACCTTGAAAGCCACTGTGGGGAAGGTGAGGGGGGCAGGAGGTCGTTCCTGCCTGACAAAGCAAGATTTTTAGACGGAAAACACTTTTCCCCCCTCTAAAATGCTCCTCAGCAAGTTGAATATACAAGGAACAATGTAGATGTTCATGATTATGTGACTTTATATTGCCTTCTCCTGTGCTTTTCCTTTGTAATCCTCTTTGCAGTGATGTGTCTGTATATTTAACTATTGCCTTGATAGATTAAATTATGCTATCTTTTCTGTTAATATCTTAACCTGAAAAAGCAGCATCTCCATTGAGAGTGCTAAATGGAGAAGGAATTGACAGGACCTCTATAGTACCTTTTCTTTCAGCTGTGGTCTTCATCACTGGATTATTCTTGTTAATACATTCTGCTGCAGGAATTGTGTGGAAAGTAAGGGATTTAGAGCTCATGATGATTGGTTTCCTTCGGGAGGCAGCAACAGGAGTGTGTGGAATAGCCTATGGCCTGGAAATTATAGCTTGTCATTGCGCTGCAGGGCAGGTCTCTCTACTTCCACCATCAACTTTTGTAACCAGCCAAGGAGACTTCCAGTTCTGAGTAGTTAATTTAATTGTGTGCCTCTGAAATCTTCAGAGGGGACCATCAGAAGTAAAAGAAGTTTTGAAGCTGTATAATCTTGAGTAAGCTCCATCTGTCATATCTGGCCTCTTACTGTTTTAATACCACTGATGATTCTAAGTAAATGCTATTGAATTTATCTGTCATCTAATTAGCCGGTAACTTCAAATCTATTTCATTGTAAAAAGCAATGAACAGGTTCCACCTACTTAGACATTGCTAAGTTAGCATCTGTCAGGAGACAGAATACTAAGATCAGAAGGTAAGAGACCAAGCAAAGCCACGTTGCTATCCAAAGGCCTTCCAATTCATAGAAATTGGGAGATTTTCACCAAAATTTGGAGAAACAGCAGGGGGAGAGAACAAGCTAAGAGGGAGAATGGGGAAAAAGAGAGCAAGAGGCACTTTCAGGCTGTCCTAAACAGGCAGAGCCTCAGGATCCTCGTGACTTCCTCCCACTACTAAGCAGAACTATTCAGTGTGTTTATTTCTGCCTCCTGCTTGCAGTGCTCGGTGCTCCCATTCTCCAGAGCATTTATCAGATACTCATTACCTGGAGTCTGAGATTGTGATGAGCACATCACATTACCTACATTATGCCTTGTCCTCCCAATTGAATTTTCTCTAATGCTCTCCTTTATTGGCAATAGACAATGAAGTTATGGTATGCTGTCAAACCTGGGTTGTTTACTTGCCTGGTTAACCATTGCTGTCCTTCACTCTCCAGCCTTCACCCCATATCGAGTCAACAACTTTCACAATTGCCAGTTGTAAAGGCAGATAAATTGGTGGCTAATCTTTTAGGAAATGCATACAATGTTAAGCCTCGTTGGCTGCATTTGCTGCAAGTGAAGAGCATGCTTGGCTGGCACATAGTAATGCATTAAGCTATAGCGATGTAACTGCAACTTTTAGCTCTGTTTTGGCCTGCAAGGCACAGCTTCTGATCTCCTGCGTGCCCTTGAAAAAGGGCACCTGGGTTTCTGGCTAAAGCAGAGGCGAGAAGGGTTCAATAGGTGTGCTCTGTACAGTTTTTGGTCAAGTCACCTCACTCTGGCAGTTTGCCTTGGGAAGATGAAGCAACACTGGGGAGCTGGAAAGGCGCTTTCAGGTACACAGCTAAGTGAGGCTGCAGAATGTTGACAAGGTATTGTTGTTAACCGTGATACTTTGTGAGCGTGTGGGAAGGAAAATGGAGGTGTGTATTTTAGCTGCTCCTGCTTTGCTGTTGTTGGCTGAGGTTGTGATACTTCCTGATTGTACCCATGTCTATAAACAAATATGGTGTTTAACATAGCAGAGAGTCTATCATCTAATCAACATCAGTAATGGGGAGATAATTATCGCAGTTGAAAGCTGTGGAGTGTAACTCCCTCGGTTTATGGCTCGAGGGGTACGTGGTCATGCTAAAGGCAGAGCACAGGTTTCGTTAGCCTGCGGATGTGGCTCTGGCTTGCATGACCACAAATTAAGTCTGGCTTTCTGAAGCAGAGCCAGTGTGTGAGCTCTGAGTATTCATGTCCTTTCTGGAAGTAAAATAGCACAGTGTCCACAGATTAAGTAGCTGCCTGAAGAACAGCTTTAGCTGTGAGTAGGGAGTAAATGTATTTTCCTAGTTTCTCTGCTGAATATTAATGTTTCATCCCTGGAGCAGTGGGGTTTAGCACAAGATCTGTCTGAAGGAGTCCTATTTGAGTACGCTGTAATACAGCTGTTAGCCCAAGCATGAACGAAGAAACTTGTCAGAGGTTTTACTTAGCAGTTTTGATGAAAATAGAGAGGCATGAAATGTTTTGGAAAGCATTCAGAATAGCTGCTTCCTATCAGGTAAACAACTAAAAGCTATAGATGGGTGAGCACTAAAGGAAAGGACAGGTTAGTGTTTTGAGGAGATGCAAGGACAGTTTGCTACCATCCTTCCACACCTGTAGAATGGCCAAATTTTGTCCACAGAGCAGAAGCTGTGCCCTTTGCCTGAAGTGGGGATGTACCTTTCCTGTTGTCTGCATTCAGCTCCTTTTGTTTAGTGTGATCTGGAGGAATCCTTACAATGCAGCAGCCCAGGTTGCCCAAGCACATCCCCTCAGTGCCTCAAGATAGCACGGTCCTGGAGAAATGCCGTGGTCTGTGCTGCAGATCTGCAGCCTCATGGACACGGTGGGGGGTGTGCGCGTCCCCCTCTGTGGACGTGGTGCCTTTGGCTTATAAAGGCAATATATGGAAATGTAGCACAAAACTTAGGCCCTCAGCACTTTACTCCTCTTCAAGCAACACAGGAGTCATTCTTTATGCATCACGTAATCAAATTTCTCTGGGTTTATCTGTCACTTGCAGACGTTCATCACCCTCACCTGGAGGAGCAGGGGGAGACATCCTGGTGACTTGTAACACCAACCATGTCCTATTGTTCCCATTTGTTTGCTGAGCATGAGGGTGGAGAGGCATAAATATTAAAATATACCTGTTATATAGCCAGGCCTCCATTGATAAACGATGTATAAAATCAATTTACAACCTAGGAATAAAAAAGCATCTATGAAGCAGTTGCTAGCTCCAGGTACTAGGAAATTATTCCTCCATAACTTGCTCTGACTGGAACTCATTACACACTCTGTCCATAGAATGATTTTGTTGTTAAGCTCTGAGTGACACAGTTTTTATTTATTCCCTCTCCTTGCAAAGACTTTCGGAGTGCCTGCTGCCTGTAAAGCCAAGAGGAAGGCTGCTTTGCTGTTCTGGGCTAGTTCAGCACTGCCAGCCTTGCATGCCTCAGTGCCTCGGCAGCGTTCGGGCTGCAGGAGACATTGCTCTGATAGGGCGGGATGAGGAAAATGGAGACCGTTGACATCTCGGATCCCGGAATGCTAGCAGCTGCATATTTAACTTCAGAGAGGTGAACAGTCCCACTTTCTTCTGAAGGATTATGCTGAAATTTAACCGCTTGTTTACCCGCTCTGCTGCATCACACTCACAAAAGGGAAGCTATCTCCTGCCGAGGTATAGCCTGGAAATATAATTTCTTTTCAGATTCTCAAGCTTTTGTCTGGGCGGCTGCTTTTCTGTGGGGTTTAGGGGAGCGCCTTCAATTTTAGGAAGGAGCAACGGCAATATAGGAGACTTCAGAATTCTGGAGTAAAGGCATCTTCCTCCTCCCCTGTTCGCTAAAGGGAGGTTAGATTTGGCTGCTTCCACAAAAGTTCTGGGTATGCAACGCAGGGACAAAAAGAATCAAAATAGTTTGGTTCTCATACTTGAAAGGTAGTTTGTGTCACCAGCTTTATACTGTTTTAATGCTGATATTTTTGTACATGGTTTTGTGTGTCAGAGTACCTAAAATATTTAAAAAGGAAGGCTTTCCTGTCCATCTGAAGGCATACCTGATATACACACAGCTCTGCTCCCAGAGATGTGCAAAATGGAGGCACTGAAACCTACTTAGGAGCCAAGGTGTTAATTTAAATTCTTCCCCCTTTATGGGAACATCTACATGGATGGATACAGGCAGACATGAGCTCATTTTGCCCTTGTTCTGATCTGGCTGGACGCAAGCCAGCTCCGGTGTCTAGAAGCCACGTGGCTACATTAGCTGATCAGGCCTTTTGAAAGATGAGGTACGTATGGTCGAGCATGGCACATGCCTGTGTGGTTATACAGCTTCTAGCCTATCTGGAGATGAAAACCCTTCGCAGTCCTTGCTCTGAAACATTCTGCCAAGTCCTTCTGAGACTTACAAGATTTAAATAAGGGTAAAAAGAGGCAAGGCAGATGGTGAGAAAAGCAGCAGTCTGAGGTCAAACCTGTGTTACGGAGGAATGGCTGATCTGGTATTTCAGTGAGAACAAATCAGAGGATAAAAATAAAATTAATGTGAGTCAGCAGAGTGTCCTCCGAGGTAGGTCTCATCAAAGAAACCTGTTGTTTTTTTGACAGGTGTACGGATCTGGCTCATGTGTGCAACAGTGTTGGTAGTGTACCCTTAGTTTCCTCTAAGGCATTTGGCTTGGTGTCACCTGACACTTTGATTAAGAAAAACTTTCATGAGTTGAAATTAATAGGGTGTGTGTTAGATGGATGAGAGCATGGCTTGGAAACAGAGCTCAAAATGCAGTTGTTCAAGGAACAATATCAATGAAGAAGGTTGTTTCAGGCAGGTTCCCAAGGGATGGATTATTTTGGTCCACAGCTATTCAATACTTTTATTAATGATTTAGCTGATGATCCATGTCCTTTGCTGGGCTAGATTGCCGATGAGGTAAAGATTTGTGATGTTGCAAATGTAGTTATTGTTATAGCGTGAGGCAAACTGCCTGGTTAAATGGTCACAGTCCAACAAATTGCATTGTGCCAGCTAAAAGCATCCAGTGTATCTAGGAACTAAGATTCTAGGGCTTGGGAGCTCAGTAGTTTGCCAGAGATAGACCTTCATGCCCTGCTGGGCAGTTTTAGCTACTCCGCAGCACTGCTGCTACCAAGTAAACGTTGCATGATACTCTGGTGTCAAAGCCTCTCCACGTAACAAGGAAGGTAACTACGCCCTGGTTTGAAAGCATCCTGCTTGTAGCAAAACTAATCCCAATGCAAACTGGTGTAAGCAAGGAGAGAATCCAGCCCCCTGAATGAGAGGTCTTCAAAACGCAGACTGTTTCTGTGGCCAGCCATTCAGAATATTGGCACCTCTGCAGCCTCTGGAAGAAGTGACACAGTCTGTGGTGGTCTCTAGGGATGTTATTGTGAGTAGACCATGCCTGGGTTAGCAGAATTTAATCTGGTGGCTTTGCAAAGAATATTTCAGCAGCCAACCAGCCAGCGGCAAAATTAGTCTCTCACTTCTTTGTTTATTGGTTTATTCTATTTAAAAAAAAAGAAAAAAAAAATCTATTTAAATGCAGCAACAAAGTTCAGTGAATTAAAATCAATGCGGGCTCCTCATCTCTGTGCCCTAGCTGCAGGGATGCTTTTTGGAGCCCTAGGCAGAAACCTTTCAGACAAGCAAGTACCATTTGGCACTGAGATACCTTTGAACAGCCAAGGAAACAAGGGCAGAAGAGAAGGACTGTAAGCACAGATGAAACTGCAGCTTATTGGCCCTGGAGAAGTCATGCTGTGATGGAAGCATCTTTGGGCTAAATCCGTCCCGTTTCTCCACTCTTTGTGGACCTCTGTGCACAGTTGGAGGGTTAATAGCACAGAAGTGACATAAATCAAAATCCAGTCTCAGTGAGGGGTGCAACTGGTCCTTAAAGCTCCTCTGTCGCTGATGATCTCTTTCAAGAGGCACAAATGTGTGGAGACCCTCCATATTCTTTCTTTTTCTCCTTTGAGACAGGGGTTCATGGCATTCACCTTGTTAAAAAGCCATTATGCTGTAAAACAATATCTCTCTTAATAACTATATTAATTTTAAATGCCAGAGATATAGTCATAAAATTTCCTTGTAGGTTGTTACAACCATAGAGCCCTTTATCTGGCATGCTAGCAGGCTTGAGACTTCTCCCCAGCCCCTTCCTCCACTGGTACTGGTGATAACTGTAATGTAATATTTTACAGCAAGCACCGTGTTTGAAAAGGTCAATGGCTGATGTTATTCGTGGAGAGGAGGAGGAGGGAGAGCAATCTCCCAGCCTCTTGGTATGGAAAGTTCCTTCAATTCTGTCAAGGGGCTTTGGCACCTCCTGGAAGGAAACAGGGGAGTGGGGTTTTCATGCAGTGCCAGGTGCTCAGGAAAGGGTGATCTCAAAGTCAGCCTCGCCTCTTCCCTTCATAACATCTTCTAAATTTCTAACAGCTTCCCATGTGTTTGGATTTGCAAGGATCTCCAGGCTGAGTGGTGCTAGCTGAACTGCTCTTGATTGCCTAAACAGCATGGAAAACAGTTCCCTGATGGATTTCACTCCTGCTCTTGACAATTTTTTCTAGTGCTTATCTCTCCTATTATATAACGCTTCCTAACGTTTAACCTAAATCAGTTTTGCAGCTCTTTAAGCCCACTTGAGCTATGCTGAGTGGACACAGAGCCTGTGTGATGCTCCCTGCACAGCCTTGTTGGTTCTAGTGGCTGCAAGCCAGACAAAACTGAAAAGAAAGAATTTGCCCAGGGATATTGGGTGAAAGGAGGACTGCCTAATATCAGGTCTGTTCTGGAAGAAGTTAAAAAAAAAAGTGTGCTTAAATTGAAATGACTTCTCTTCTTTGCCAATTTACCCAGTACTATTTTCAGAAGATTTGTTTAATTTTTCATGGCAGAGTATACAACGAAGTCCCTCAGTTTCCTTTTAAAGAGGAAGATGCCGAGGACTGGATTTTGCCTGTCGGGGTGTCAGAGCAGCTGTGAACAAATGTGGCTCAACTCCAGTACCAAAGCATCTCGTCAGCTGGCTGTGCCTGTCCCAGCAGCCACCAGGGCTGACGTGGTGGGCCACGATTGCTCAGGGAGATGCCCCCACCACATGCAGTGTCTTGAGGCAGGCTTGGGGTGTAAAAGCTTTTTACTGGATGAGGCCAGGAGGAGACCTGCAGCTGTCACTCCTTTGTGCCAAGGGAATAAATCATCTAAATGCTGCAGGCACTGCATCCAGATGGGCAGCCCATGTGCACTCCAGTTGCGTTGAACTGGGAGGTAGAAGAAGAGTCAGACCTGAAATCAGCCCAAGCATATGCTGTGATTTCAGCCAGGAACATCATGGGTCTTAATAACCACTCAAACTTCCCCGGGCTGTGCGTGTTATGGGACTAACAGCAAATGCTGTTTATTTGATAGCTCAAATTTGCTAACCTTGATTTTTTTTCCAAGCTGGTCTTAAGCCAAAACAGTGGGTGATCCAAAGAGCAGTTAAATTTTCTGCATATTTTTAAAAGCAAAAAGGACATTAGGGTCAAGTACTCTAGCCTTCTGTATAGCCATGGCAGGAAACATATTGATAATCCCCATCTAGCTTGTAATTTTTCCTTGAGTAAGAGAGTTTTGGGTTTGTTTTTATTCATTTTTTTGTGTTTAAGATGGAGATGGGCAGTTTTGACTGAAGACGCTGAGGGACACAATCCACTCCATCCCCTAGCCCAGCTGCTCCAATGGCTTATTACATTTTCTGCTGGGAAAAAAAAAAGCATGTCCTACTTTCAGCCTGGATTTCTTTAGCTTCAGCTTTAAGCCACTAGTTTTTGTTATGCCTTTGCTAGATTAAAGAGACCTTTACTGTCTCAGAGGTGGGTTAGAAAGACCAACAAACCCATTCGCTTTGTCAACAGGCAAATAAAACCTGGCTTTGGTTTGAAGTTCAGCATCCCTGAGGCTGATACTTATCACTTTGTGGATTACTCTGGTCTGGACTTTCCCCCCAGGTGTTTATAAACTCAGGGGCTCCCTGTAACTTTTTTTTTCTGGAGGGGGTATGGTGTCATTTAGCAGCCAATATTTACACAGCTAACAAAAGAGTGGCTCAACAGGGGAAGGCAGGTCTTTTTTACTATCCTCTCCCTCCTTCCCCCCCTTAGATAGAAGCACCTGTGAGAAGTGATGCTCAAGTGTTGGGATTTCTGGGGTTTGTGAGCATCCTGTCAGTTGCTCATCCCCAGAAAGCGAAGTTAACTGGAGGGCTTCAAAGTAGACTGGCAGCTGGAATATAATACATGGTATGATCTTTTGACCTGGTACAGCCTACAGGTACTCACAGCTTTGCTATGAATTGCTCAGTCAAGCGCCTTTTGCTGACATCTTCTAGATTTCACCTTATATATTCAATTCCTAGCTGCTAATTTGCTGCTTGCTGAAAGACCAAAAGAGAAGCCACCTAATCAAGGACATAAGGTTGTTGAGATTCCTTGAAAATTCAAAGCTGTCTCTGTTTAGGTCAGCTTGTTTTATTACTAGGAGCGGTTTGGGTTGATGAGGAGTGAGATGTGATCTGGAGTTTCAGGATGGCTGCTGTTAAGGAGAATTCAGACTTCTACCATGGAGTGTGCCTTCACATGGCACAGTGACATTCAAATGACAATCAGCAGTGGCGTGCACTATCTGACTTACATTGCTGATGTTTGATCGTACATCAGAGCAGTGAGGCAGGCAGGAAAAAAATCAGAGTGAAATACAGTGTTGTAATCAATCACAAACATCGAGTGCTTTGTGGCCAGCATTGTGGTAAGCTGCAAGTGCTTGTTGTATCAACCCTGAAAACAGTGCCTGTCTTAAGTGCTGCACATAATCTTTAGTTGTCTGGCTTGCAGTTCTCTAGCAAGGAGTTATTTTAACCTGCCGCATTTGCTCTGTTGCTAGTCGTCATCTTGCTCCCTTATTTACTACCTTGCCTCAAAACTAGCCTGGACTTTAAACTGACAAAGAAAAACATCACCTGGAATTTTTTGCAAATATTGTTATCAAGGAGAGCCTCCCCAGACCATCTTTCTCCAAGTGCTCAGGCTCATGTCAGCTTCAGAATCTGGCCGATGCCTGTGCCACAAATCTGTTGTAAGTCTGCAACAGCATTGTGTGCATTAGTGGTAGGGAGAGCAAAAGGCTTAAGCATTCATGATTCCCTTAGTTAAGTTACAGATAGGTGTAGCTCCTGGTTTCTGATCCCAAAACACAGCGATGAAATAAAAATTTCAGAATACTGGGAAAAGACTAGAACTGTGATCAACTGTGAGGTATCCATTTATTCCCTAATATATGGACCTTTATTAAGGAAGTCAATAGAATTGTATCAAACTCCATAGGTTTTTCCAGAGGGTTTGACTGTTTTTGTGTGGTGTTTTTCTGAATGCCTGTGTTTGGATGGCAATTAAATGATTTTTTTTCTCTGTTTCTTCCCTCCTTCCCCACTGTATTTCAATAACTTTATACATGTACCTGAAAATTCAGAAAATGCCTACTAAAAATGATGAGTGGCCAGTTCCTCCTTGTTATGACGGAATAGAAGACAGCCTTTCAAGCGACAGGTCAAATGAATGGAAAGGAAGGCTGTGTCACCATGTGTGCTCTGGATGCCCTCCTGTGCCTTCAGTCCCGTTTCCCAGGGGTGGCTGGCCAGCCAGGCTGATGTGATGCAGAAGCTGGTCTGCTCCATCCTAAGCAATATCTTTCTGACAGGTAGGTCTGAGTGGCAGGTTTAATTCACTTTGTGCTGACAGCATGTCCTCTGACAGAGTCACCAGCCACCCAGACCGTCCAGGCAGCGGTTGGTGTCTGCCTGCCTCCCTTGCGTTACAAAACGGAGATCATAACTGCTCATATCTTATGCTCTGTGTTTCTTTGTGTGACAAGGAGCTGTGTCAACAGCTCTCTACTCTCCCACCTGGAGCACTGCTGGGCCTTGTCCTCTGCTATGGGGAACGCTGAGCTGATGAATGAGCCTTTCAGCATCAATTCTCCTGTCTGTCTGGGTGAGGAAACTCCTGAATGGCTGTGGCATTCCAGGTAGGAGCAGCAAGCTCTCGCAGGACCTACCTCACAACTGTCTCAGCTATACCCCCAGCCCTTTCCTCTTGGCACAGGAGGCAGACAGAAGAACTAAAGGACGGGATGAGTAGGCAGAAGCGTTTTTGTTGGTTTGCTACTTTTCTTTTTATATGAATGCTGTCGATTTTATTGCTAGCCGGAGAGATTGCTGTCTCCTGACTACTCATGAGCTAGGCATGCTTTGGTGTGCTCTGTCCCAGCCATAAAAACAGTTCTGCAATGAGGAGAGAGGCCTTATGGAAAGGATGAGGGTGTCTTGTCCCCACATCGCACCTGCCAGTCCTCAGCATATCCCCTAATGTCATCTGTGGTGGAGGTAGGCTTTCCAGATGAGTGCACTTGCCCACTGGGGACTAGCCCAACCCAACAGAAGCATGCAGCAAATGCTATCAAGCATCTATGGCTCAGTAGAACCTCTGGGCTGCATTCAAATTACTAGCCTCACAGCCAAGGTCTATAGATCGGGCTGCATTTGAACCACCTAGCCCTCCTCTCTGCAGATTGTGTACTCTCAATGCTTGTATCTTTGTCATCCTCTTAAAATCTACAGGCTGGAACTTCATTGGAACATAGCTGCAATCATAACTGGGAAAAAAAGCATGTGAAGATTTGTTTTCCAAATGTTTTTCACCATTAGATGCCTCTACGGAACTAAAGCAAAAGAGCTCTCAATCTCCCTTCTGTTTATTTTCTGTACTTGTACACCTAAAACCCTGCCATTTCAGTCATACATCAGCTATCATTCCAGCTGCCCTTCCTTGTACCCTTTCTAAATGCGCTGTTTTCCATGATACGGAGACAAGGAGAAAGCTGAGGGGAGTTATGATAGAGGTTTACAAAATCATGAGAGCAGTAGATAAAGTGAGCTGTTATTCATCAATTCCTACAGCACTAGAACCTAGTGGGCACTCATTGAAAACAGATCAGTTTGAGACAGATAAAAGCAAAGCATTTTTTACGTGGTGGGTAGTGACTTTCTGGAATTTCAGCCTAAGGCAGGATACTGGGCTAGATGGATTCTCTTTCGGTCAATCACCTCCCTTGCCCTGCTACCTAGACAAAATGTGAGTAATGGAGGGAACAGCACGGCTATATCCTTTCAGCACTAGTTCAGCAGCTAAAGAGCTGTTGAATCTCACAGGCTGGGCGAGTAAAGCTGAGCAATGGGTGTTACAATGTGGTAACTTCTCCACCCTGTCCACGAGATTGTGATAGCTTGTGGGCTCTGCTGGCTTGGCAGCCTTTTCCCCAGCTGTGGTGCTGGGGGGTGGTGTGGTGTGTCCTCTGTGTGCTGTCTCTCTTCATATGGACAAAGGAGCAAGGACAACATTTTGTATTTGATTCATAGCAGATTGTCCAGGCAGACCTCACTAATATGAAGGCTTCAGTTTACTTGTATGTATTAAGACTGCTTTCACCGAAAGTTATTACTTTTGTTGGCAGGGAAGGGAAAAGTGAGAGAAGGGCTCCTTAATATTATGGTGATGGGGAAATTGTAATGCCATATGCAAAGGGTTAAGCCTTTTCTGCTCTGTAGTACAAGAAGTGGTAATGAAGCTAAGCTGATAGCCTCTTCAGGAAAGTAGGAGGAATTTATTTGTTTTTTTTTTTTTTTCCTTAAAACCCCCCCCCCCCCAAACAAACAAAAAAACCCCAAAAAACCCAAAAAAACCCCCCACCACACAACCAAAAAAACCCCAAACCACAAAACCCATAAAAACCAGCTGTGTGGCTTTTGGGAAGAGGTGAGTCCTTTAAACAGCAGCATTGAGTGAAGCAGGAGGAGACCAATATTGCACACCCGTTTGACACCGCCTGCCCAGGCCAGACGGAATGGGGGCATCTCCAGTGTTGGCTAACTTGGCTCTGCTCATCTCTTCCTTTCTCAAGCTGCTAGGTGGTGGACACGTGGGAGCTGAACCACTATAGCACAGGCTGAGCCGTCCTTTACGGTGCTGTGAAACCCACAGGGAGCTGTAAGGATTTGAGAGCCGGAGGCTCAGTGCTTGCACTGAGGAGCAGTGGTTGCCTGCAGTGTCCTGCCTCCCAGCCAACAGCCCCCCAGAAAAAGCAGCCTGGGTGAGCTGCTGTCTGGGAGCAGCTGAGGTCTTGAAACCAGTGCAGTGGGATGGGAAGGGCATGGTCCAGCCCTTATCTCTAATGACTTTCGCAGGAGCAGTCCCTTTCTCCCAGCTAAGGGCAGTAGGGTTATTTCTGTGAATGGTGTCTTGTGAGGAAGAAGAAAACACCCCGCTAAACTAAAAGTCAGATACAATATTTTTTAGTCTGAGAGTTATTTAGACTTTGCGTGTCTCTTGCAAGACACAGAAATCCTCAGTATAAGGTTTAATGGCTCAAGGGCTGAGAGAAGAAGAGGTAAATAATTCTTACGTTTGATAGAGATGGCTTTCTCCTTGTTTGTCAGACATGATAGATGTTACCCACTGGTCGCCTATTGTTATTCTGTTGTTGCTTGTCACAGTCACACCTTCCTTTGAATCCTATTCTTCTCTTTTTTTCCTCTTCTTTCTCTCCTGGCACTGGGCTTGCAAGTAATTTATGTATGACAATATGAGACTAATTCTGTTATTATGTCAAAGAGAAATTGAATCTGGGGCTTTAGAGCTGCATCTGGGAGAAATCTTCAAATGAATCTGGAGTGCAGGAAAACTCCATGTTCGATTCATTCACTTGTCACGCTGCCTGCCAGATTAAGTCATTATAAAGGGCAGAGAGGAGGAGAAATGAGGAAAAAACCCACAGGAGTTAGACTGAGAAATAAAAGGGAAAGGAGGAGAAGACAGAAGAATGAAGACCAAAAATAAAAGGAACAAACTGAGATGGCAAGCACAGTAAACTAAGATATTGGCAGACCATTCAGCTAAACATTCGATATGTGCTTAACATTAAGTGAAGCAAAAATGTAGCCGAGTCAAAGGTTTAGACCATTCTTAAATGCCCAACCAGCGTAGGGAACAGTACTGTCTAACTCTGGCAGTTACGGAGAGCAGTACAGCCTGCAGAGCCATCCTTCGACCCAACAGAGCTGTCTGTGGGTGATGCTTCATCTACCTGCGTTGCCAAAGGGGTAATTGCTTCCAGACCTCAGATGGGCTCCGTCGCTCCATGGAGGCTTCTGTCCCTTTTCATTGGCAATAGATAACTCAGTTATGTCCATTGAGTCAACTAGCTGAAGTGAGATGGCACATATCCCATATGTCGTCTTCATCTTTTGCTGCTCTTATTTCTCATCGTTTGCTTCACGTGTCACCAGGCTGGGAGGCAAAGAAAGTTGAACAAGCCTTAACTGGGATTTTGAATGGTGCCATGCCAGTTGGGTTTTGCTGTATCAGTGCAAATGGGAGCAGAAATGAAGGGACTGATAGGACAGAGGACAGAGCAGATTTAGGAGATCCTTGATGTCTTTTACCAGGTCAGTTGTGCAACATTCAAACAACAAGTTAAAGGAGTAAAAACTCATTGATGGTTTTGTATTCCCAGTGCTCAGTGAGCTGGGCTTTCTCTTTGATGTGCCTGAACTGTAGCTGCAAACAACATCTTCACTTTGTGTGTTAGAGAATGTTAGAATTAATGCAGCTCTACTCCCTTCTTCGTGTTGCTCAGGCATAATTTGCACAGAAGTGTGTCCATGCTTAATTACTGTGAGTTTGTTTATGGCACTGTTTGCACAACTTTGCCCCCCAGCTATTGTAGAGAGTTCTGCTAATCCTGTGTGTACAAGGATTGGCAGCCTTGCCGCCCTCCCACACCTCTCCCATTCAGCAGCATCTATCACTTCAGTTCCTGATGCTGCTTTACTATTAATTGGCTTGTGTAATCTCTGAGATTGTTATTTATTAATAGATTGTTCTGAGTGTAGCAAAGTTCATTATTTAAAGCAAGAGAATGAGAGAGATCCAGAGGAACAGATGGATGCATGGAAGTATCAGGACTAGTTAAAATTCTAGGCGTGTGCTGAGCCTTGACAAAGGATGGAAAACAGAATCAATCATCATTATCTAGGAGAAAAGCCATCAGTCTGTGTTAAAAATAAGCACTTTGTGTATTAAGCCCATGATGCCAGACTTCCAGGAGTTTTGACTGGTAGCTGCAGACCCCGAGGTTAGACAGATGACTGGGGAGCACTGCTGGGTGCACAAAACAGCAGAAGAAAAGGGAAGAAGATCTATAAGCTTGAAAATACTATAAGAGTTGTTTTTGATGTCCATCCACTTCTGACTGGCTGCAGAAAATGGTATTCATTTATGGCTGTGTTGGCTAAAGTCACCCCTGAAATGGTAGTGCTGTTTAAGACTACTGCAAGCCTTTTGGATACTACTAAGGACTGTTTTGTGCATCAGCTATAGAAAGCAGGCTTGGAAAAGACCCCTAATATTTATCCTAATAAAGTAACTTCCCCATTGGAATGATTTGATTTCCTACCAGACTGCTCAGCTGACTTTGCAAGGTGGATTCTCAGTGGAAACTGATAATTGCCTGTAAGTGCTGTGAAGGTGTCAACACCAAATAAGGGAAGTGTCAAATAGAAAGAAGGGTATATTTGAGAGCTGCAAGGGATTGTTGAGTCAGCCAAGCCTTAAAGGCGGGTAAAATGAGTCATAGCAAGGCAAAATTACTGTCACACTGAGTTGATGACAAAGATGAGACTAGAATTTAGGAATTTTAAATCCTAGACCGTTCTCTATACCCTAGTTCACATCATGTTTTTCTTTACTTAGGTAAGTTGTTCTGGTACTTGCAAATACGAAAGCTTTCTTCCACAACAAATAAAATTAATATTAAACATAATATCTCTGTTGGACCCCTGCATGTGAAAGCAAAGGTCAGTTCCATTCTGCACTATTGCTAAAATGACTCTAATTGCATCCAATTTCCAGTATGTGAATTTATCTCCCATTAGTGGGCCCTGAAATACTCAACTATAATAGTCAAGCCAGCAAGCACTGCTGCTCTGAGCTACCTCTCAGTAATTGGTTAATAGTAGAGCTGTTTGGTAATAAGTAAACAGATTTTTTTTTTCCTTCCGTAAACCTAAAGCTTATATTATGGCCGTTCCTCCGGACCAGGCTATTTCTGGCTGTGTTCTGGATGCACTTTTATCTTGAACCCATGACGTGTTCCTGGGCCAATGGAACATAAGGCACAGGTAGCATCTGCTTTCTTTCCTCCTTGGTGCTTGCCTTAACTCCAAAGTGCGTGTTTGGGATTCTTGCTGTGTGCATGCCATGTCGACGAGGGAGGGTTTGCTATAGGTTAGTTAACTAACCCATGTACAGAGAAACAGAACACAGACCCAATTTGTGTAGCTGTCTAAAGACCTTTTTCTGAAAAACCTTCTTCAGTTTTCTTCTAAACTTTGAGATTTCCTGGCATGTAACCCGTTAGGCAGTGACACTTCTCCCTCTCCCAGTGAGCACTTCTCCTTGGAGCCGTTTACCAGGTTTTTAAACTCTCCCTACCTCCTAATGCTGCTCTTCTTTGCATTGAGAGGGCAACAGAAGATCATCTAATAATGTACAATTTCATGTCTCTTTTTTTTTTTTCCCCATCTCTTATTGAGCATAGACAGACTGCTCTTAACCTACATGTCCCCTTCATACCTGGCTTCCTTTTTTATACCTGAAATGTCAGAAAGGGAGGAAATGAATAATGTTTTGTGTTCTTAACATCTGCATCTTTTACAAGAAAGGGGTGGGGGAGAAGCTTTGTGAGAATTTTTGTAAAGATCCTTCCAGAGTTTCTGTAAGAATTAAGATGATTCAAGACTGTCAGATCCATCAATGCTTTTGTGAGACATTTTGCAGAGTACAGCAAAAGAAAATGATAGCCGGACGTGTGGGAGATGGATCCTGAAACAATTCATTTGATGTTTTCTTTCTTAGTCCTTGGTTGGGGCAAAACTGCTGCTGCTTTTCGTGAGTCTTTTGTCTGGTACTGACTTCAGGGGTTGTTCTTGCTCGGGATGGGGCAACAGAGAAAAAACCATTGGATTTCTAGAGGATATTCATAGCACCCTATTTTGCCACTAATGCTCTAAAAGAGCCTTTCTCTTTCCATAGACCAGATGAGAAGCTGGTAATGAAAGCAGAGTTGTGGGAGCTGCCGTATTTTCTCTAGCAAAGGCTAGTTTTAAATTGCTCTGGTGAAAGTGTAAAAAGCTCCCAAAAGATGAACACCAATCTGTTCTCTATATTAACTCTTATGCCAACATCTGAGAGTTAAGAAGTTACTTTAGGATTACAAAAATATGACACCCTTGCTCAAAACTTGCACTAGCTTAACCATACTTTTAGATTATATTGCTGCCTGCACCATGAGTCTTCCTCTGCCCACCTAGCCCTCCCCAGCCAGACCGACACAGGCCATAAATAGTACTTGCTGGCAAGGATAATACATGAGAAAACAGATAAGTAGGCGTACATGGGGTTTTGCATTTGCATTTGTTTCACAAGCTGTCTTCTCATCCCTTGTGTACCCCCGCTCGGACATACCTACTCCTCGGTAAATGACTGGGTACAGGCTGAAGAGGAACAGAGGGTGGTACGGTTTGCGAAGTGATGTGTCCTTAAAAACCTAATGTCGAGGCTGTGGCCAAGCTAGAAAGAAAGCTCAGATCTGTACTCTGGGAGGAGGTAGTTTTTCCAGAGTTAGTTTCCATGGAGGTGGAATAAAGTGTTAGTGGAGTGAGTGGTGCATGAGCTGGAGATGAATTCTCTCTCTCTCTCATGATCAGTTTGTCTTGCCTAAGTGGGACTGGGAGCACAGCTTCCTCAAGGCTTCTTTTGCCCTTCAGAAGAGCCATCCTAGTAGGGAAGAAAGTAATATCTGCAAATGCTGCCAATCCATCATAAAGGTAGTGGATCAACCCAAGTTCTCATATGTCCTCGGCTCTCATAAACCATTTGGACCTTGGCCCTGAGAGACAGGACAGTTACTTCTCTTTAGCCTCCTCTCAAGGAGAATTTGAGTGGGACTGGTGGGGGTGATGGATGGTAAGTTTAGAAAACTAAGTCTGAGAGATCAATAGAAGAATATACAACAGATGCATCATGAGAGCTCTTCTTGTCTGTGCAGCACTAAATCAAAAATAATGAATGGCAGGCTTTTCAACCTTGGCACCTCCAGTCTTCCCCAGTGGAACAGCATCCAGTGACTGATATGGATTATGCTGCTTTCTAGCATATTTCCTTTGCCTTCCTAATAATTTTGGCATTGACTCATGATGTTCTGTTTTTAATATCCTTTCCTTCCTCCAGTGCTACCTACCTCTTTCCCCATGTAATTTCCATCTTGCAGGCACATTGCCCATCTCGCGTTCCCCTTGCTCGTAGCGTGTTCAGGCAATCTATTGTAGGCTGGGTTCCTCCGGAGCTTACACTGGTTTGTTTATTTCTTAATTTCTGAATGAGTTACCTCTCCTGGGGGCTGGGTTCCAGCCACATGAAGAGATAGGTACGTCAGGAGCTTTGAATTCCTCTCTGGTTGTGAGCTGACTACTGCTGGTGCTTGTCAGCCCCAAGGCTGCTCTGTGGAACAGGAACGCGTGAGCAGGTGCGGAGAGGATGCAGAGGTGGTACCAGCTCCGGCAGCCTGGGCTCTGCAGAACTGCTGCCCTAAGGCCAGCAAGTGGCATCTGGTGATTCTCAGGAGTTACTGTTTTTGAATCAGAGCAGGAATTCACAGGCAAGGCACAGAGACTGACTGCCCTCTTCCATCATCCCCTCGTGCCTTTGCAAGGTCATTTTCGCCATGAAAAGCAAGTGCCTTATTTTATTGCGTTATATATTTGTAATAAATGTTCTCAGTAGCAGCTAAAGTGACACTGATCTAAGTGCTGAAATTTTCCTGGATCAGATCTCTCTGGTTGCTCCAGTGAGAATATTTACATCCCCTCTGTACAGCTCGGTTGGCCCAGCTGCAAATGACGAGCGTCTGCTTTTGTTCTTGTGCTCGTGACACATCAGCCGCAAGTTTTGCCCAGTCAGTAGACTTATGCCACTGCGACAAAAGCATGCAAGGATACAGCCAGAACATTAGCCTGCCGAGAAGCTTGTGAAGTTACACTTAAGGATGGTGTAGGTGAACCTGTTTTACTTAATGTAGAAAGGTAATCAGTTATGTCAGGGCCAAAGTGGCCAGGAGCAAACAGCTGAGGGGCTTAAGCAGCTACAACTGCTTTGTAAACATCAGATTATGTATCGCGGAAAGCTGATCCAGGCTTGTGTAAAAAGCCTTGAGAACCATGTGGGAAATTTCTATTGCATGTCTGCAATTACATCATGATTGCCCTGAAAGCAACAACAAAATCCTCATAGGCTTCTGGAAGGACAGAATTGAACAGTATCTTAGGACACATATGCTCCAAAAAAAATTTATTATAGGATGGGGACAATGAGAAAAGAAAAACCTAATTCAAAATCATGACAACAGCACACCCCTTGAGAGAATGCTGAAAACACACATCCAAAAATAAACTCCAGTGAGCGAGACAGTAATAGAGAGAATTGCATCTTGATCTGGCTCTGAATGAGAGCTTCCAGAACGGAATAGGAGAGGCAGAAGATCTGTGTTATCTATCAAGTCAATTGATTTTTGTATCCAGAGCTTGGCTCAGTAATAAATGAGAATGCCACTCATCTGGCTTTCTGGTCTATTTAGAATATTTTTAGAACTCTTTTTGAAAAATATTCTGATTAATCTCTTGAATTTTCCTTTGCTCGGTGAGACTTAAAGCAACATCGGATTTAATTATACTGTGACTGGAAGGGATGTAATGAAGGCAGATACAAATCCTTGTGGCAGTGAGAGTATTTATCCATCCAGGAACTGAAATGATGAGTGCTGTATTAGTCCCTGAGCCTTTTGCAAGCAAAAAATGGGATTTAGCTGCCAGCATGGGCAAAGCAAAAGGAACTGAGGTGGTGTGAGAAAAGATGTGGAAAGATGATTGCAAAACTATCCCAGTCAAACCTGATGCAGCTTGCCAGAAGTCATGCACGCTGCCGCGTACCCAGAACTTGGATCCCCGAATCCTAGCTTAGGGCTTCGAAACCTCCTCCTCACGTTCTTTAAGCAATCTAGGAATGGGCTTCTCAGAGTGATAAAATAATCTTCATGGAGGTCAACAAGATTTCAAGGGCTGTACTGTTTGGGATGCTGAGTTTGGGGCTGGTGCTTGCATTGAGTGGGACGGATGCCTGAGCAGATGCAACCTTCCCTGCCCACGTATACCCAGCAGTCTCCTGCCTGCCTGTGTTGCCACCTCTCCACACCCCCGTGGGTGTCTGTACAGGTAGCTGGTGCCTTATGGTCCCTTTAGCGCAGCTTCTGGAGTACCTTGCAGCTGGAAGAAGATAAATGTTTGTTAAGCCGCACCTGCTTGCTTGAATAATTTTCCACAAAAGGCGGCCACTTACCAGTAATTCATTACCAAACCTTTGTTAGCATAAACAAGGCTGTGAGAAGTAAGCACAGATTTCCCTGTTCCTTACTGTTTATCGGCTGTGGTTTCTATTAAGAGCTACCAGTACATCATCTTCTCTCTCTCTTTCCCACATCTCAGCTCTGCAGCATAATCTTGTCATGTTGTGGACATTTATATCTATTTTCTTGGCTTGTTTTTATGCTGTAGTCTAAAGAGGGGAAAAAAAAAAAAAAACCAAACAAAACAGAGCTTTCTCATTTGGAGGAAAGCAAATGGGCAGACTGCAGCCTGATCAGGAGTGCCTGGCAGAAGGCACAGAGCTATTGCTCAGCGTTTCTCCCTGAGCTCTGTACTGTCAGTTCCTCCCACCCAATGGCACTTGCTGAGCGGTGGAGAAGGAAAAGGTCAGACCCTTTGGTGCCATCAGCTAGCTACATCAACTTGGATGGCAATTTTTAGAAAACGCTTTTTGTAGTCAGGCCGCTGGATAAAAGATTCTCCCTTTCTGTAACTTCCAGATCCATTCCTTTTGGTCTGTTACCATTAGAAACCTTTAAGACTTTCTATGTCCTTTTTGTCCCTCCCCATGTGGCTGCTGGCCACTTGAGAAAAAACAGTGTGGCTTGAGAGTTAGAATTTGGCAAATCTATGCTAACAAGATGAACTAGAAGTTCCCACTACCCATTTTGAGGTTCTCTCATCACAAAGTGTGAATAATAGGGAGAAGGGCATTTTCTGTTTCATGCTTGAATTTCTCTCGCATCAATTAGTTTCCATGAGGCTTTTCTGCAGAAGAATTGAGCTTTGAAATGCTTTGGCTCAAAATTAACTGAGGTTGTGGGGAACCAAGGGCAAGAAGTTAAAAGGAAAACTGCCTTCTACAGTGTAGTTAGTCATATAATTAATTTCTTGCATCTCTTTAGAAGCCCTTCATTTTTTCCATTTTGGTTAAAGTTGATCTCTAGTAATGATTCTCTGCAGCTTGAGCTGAAAAGCCATTGGCTTGTAAATTTTATGGAATGAATATAGAAGAGAGAAATTATGATTATTGTCCACTCAGTTCTGTTGTTGCCTCTGGCTGCAGTCTCTTTCAAAGCTGTAGTAGCTATGTCCTTGACGGACTGCTATCCTCGAGATATTCATGGAGGTTATCTCGCTGCTTCTGCAAAAGGTTCATTGGCACATCCCCTGCAGTTGCTAGCTGGGACATAAGCAGTGCCTAAGCTGTGACCTGGCTCTCAGTTCTAGCTCAGTGAAGTAATTCCTGAGATCTCCTGCATAGAGACATTCCTGCCCCCAAAGTTTGTGCTGAAATCTCAGGAATGAATGGGTTTGCAAAAGCAGTGATGAGCCATCCTGTGACAAGAGCCTGCAGCACCTGCCAAGAAGCCCTTGTCACACCATACACCAGCAAGGATGTCAGGAAAAACTCAGCTTTGCTTTTTTGTTTGTTTTCTTTCTGGTTTCTGCTTCCAACTTAAACCTGTAGCAAGAGTTACTGGATGCTCCTTGCTACCTAGGGCTGAGGAGTTTCCATACTAAAAGTGGTTTTCCGTATCTTGCTACATACCTTGTAGACCTTAGAGCAAAGCAATTTTTGCTCTTATTGCCTTTATGGGTTGTACTTTTTCCTTGTGCAATGTATTATTCTATGTACCTCAACATTCTGCTCTCTAGTCATGGCAGTGAGTGATCTTAATAGAGAGATTTTAAATTAATGTTGCCGTAAACCTTTCATAGAGCAGGCAGTGTGTGGGGAAAACAACAAAGCTATCTAATGTAGTGATTCGCTTTCACTTGCTCATGAACTGTCTCAGTGCTTGTAAACCAAAGAACCAATATTTTGTAAATAACTTCTTGGCTGGGGTAAGCTGGCAACACACTAGGGTCACAAGAATAACATTTTTTTGCAATAGCTGAGAAGGTCTTTTGATGTCAAGTAGAAGTACTTCAGTTTCTAGGGAATGTGATCCCATCTAACTAACACGGAGTCAAGAAGCGAGCTGAGAGCTACTAATTGCTTATCTCAGCAGGGAAAGGCTTGTGCTTTTAGCTCTGATTGTCCCAAGTTCAGTGTCAAGGAAAGAAAAGAGCTGCAGCTCTGCAACAGATAACATAGGGGAAGGGTTGTTGCTGCTTGTCCTATTGTTTTTAATCTAATATTGTGCTTAAGTGACATGACTCTAGCCCCTCACTGTGGTCAGGTGCTGCTTTGGGGTGTCCCCATCACAGAAAGAGAAGTGTGGCTTCTAACAGCACCTTGCAGAGGAGGGAGTGTTGGCTGCCCATCCTTCCTTGGGAAAAGGTGTGTACTGTTGTAAAGCAACAGTTGAGGACCCCCTGTTCTTAAGGACATCTTAATTAAGACCTTTCTATATAGTTTCTTCTTGATGGTAGGATGGGATTAATTTTTTTCTTTTGACTATTTCAAGTCCTCGTGCTGCATGGAAGGAACTATACTTCCCCAGTCTTGTCCAGTTAAACTTGCTCCTGACATGCTTGGAGATTTGGGAGAATTGTCTGTCCCTGTCGTTCACCTGCTGTCTTAGGCTTGGGGGTGTCTGCATAGCAGATGTACCTCTTGGATCAGAAAGGAAGGTTCAGAAAGGCATTTATCACCATGATTACGTTGGGGATTGTTGCACAGAAAAGACTGCACTTCCAATTGCAGATCCAGAGAAGGCAGGATTAAAAGGAAAAGCATAAGTAGGGAAGAAGCAGAATATTTTCAGTCAAAGACCTAGATCTAATCCTTGTCCTCCCCAAGACTCTGCACAACCTTAAGCCAATCACTTTCTTACGCTCTAAACAAGGTTTGATTACGTTGACCGCTTTAAGTCTCAGGATGACAAATGCTATGTGAGAGTTAAACATTAATATAACTTTTAACCAAATGCAGCCACGGATGCTTTACTGCAACCTTTACAGAACCAGTCCATCCCTTCACCAGGGTTCCTTGGGAGGGAAACCTGCTCTGTGTCTGGTCCCCCCTCACCTCCACCTGCCCAGGGTAACGAAGGGCCTGTCCTCGGCAGGCAGCTGAACGCTGCTCCAGATGAGAACACAAATACGTTACTCTTGTAATGCCTGAAATCAGATGAATCCCTGGCATGAGCAGACTTAAGCTTGAAATGTGCACATACTAATCTCAGTGAAATCAACGTATGTCTGCCATGAAGCTAGAGCTCTTTAGTGACCTTTGGGAGAACAAGCTCGACAGCATTTGGGGTACTCGTGTCCCAGTCCAGCAGGAGAAGAAAGGGCTCACAACGAGCACGAATCACCCAGCTGCTTTTGCTCTGGCCCAGCACCAAACTGCATGCAATTCGAAAGAAACTGTTCATTGGGTAGGAGTGAAGGATTAAGTGTAGTGCTGCAGAGTTGTATGATAATATATAATATATTTTATTCTCTGGGAGCTATTCATTGCAGGGAACCCAGAGGATTAGATGTTATGCTGGCATCTTCCAAACTCGCCAGGAGATACAGGATCCCTTTACAGACTTGCTGAGACATTGTCAAGCAGTTTGATTGTGAAAATAAGCACCTTCAACACTGCTGACCGAGCTCTTGGGCTACAAGGGATTAGTTTTTCAGGCTGGTGAGTGGTATTTGTACTCCATTGGGATGAACATGGAAAATTGGATTCCCACAGCTGACTGGCCACTAGCAATTCACAAGATTCTCAGTTTTCCTCTCTATAGAATGGAGCTGTAAATTTTCTACTGCGTTTGAAAATCCTAGGATGAAATAGGGAAGCACAAATCAATGTTTATGGTGAAGGATATAGAGCAATATAATTGATATTCTCATCTCTCAGGCAAAATGATTTAGTGTTTTGTTTTTTAAAGAGCATTGAGATTTATAAACTTGAAAGGCCAGTCTCTCTTCTGGTGTAAATTGACATTGCTGTTCCAGTTTACATCAGCTGTTATTCCGGGCCATGGCTGGATTTCTGTAGCTTATTAATAGGCTTCTGTTGACTGTTATCATTTGCATTAAGCAAGAATTTCTGTCTGGTGGTCTACATATCTTGAAAGCTATTCTTCACCTGAGGCTGTGTTGATAAAACTGATTAGCAAAAGGAAGGCAGGCAGGAAGAAATGTGTTCGTGGCGAAAAGGGCAGTACATCAAGCTGAAATTCAGGAGAAATGCTGAGTTCACAGAACGTATCAGGAGTTATTAACCTTTGCATGAAAACTGTACTGCACAATGGTAGGAAATTTGCCTAAGTTGAACTTCAGCATCTCTCTGATGCTGTTCGGCTTATGGGAAAAACACTGCAGCAGCACTGATAGTCTGATTTTTACTCTTACTTGACAGTTTCATCCAACTATTTCAAAGCACCTTTGCCTTATTGAATTTATCCACCTAACAACACTTGGCCCTGGTCAAATCTTTACCAGGTGATGTGTTACAGGTGAATTTCTCTGTACAGCAAAGACTGCAGTAGACATTTCCAGTATGCAAGCGGATGCTGTATCGGCGTCTGCATTTCCTATCATATGTATGGAATATCTGGAGGCACTAAAAGAGCATATTTCCTCTGCCTTCTCATCAGCGTCAGTCAGTGCAGCAAGTAGTCCTGCCATCTCCTGTCACAATCCTGAAACTAGACATGCTAACGTGGTCAGATCAGGGTGTATCTGTACCCACAAGGGAAATAATCAGCTTTGGTAACCTCACAGCAAACCGTTTTAATGCTAGAGTTATTCATGCTCTTCTATCCTTTTAGAAAGCAATGCACACATCAGTTCTGTCATGGAAATGCCATTGTGAAACCAGAACTTAATCTGCTATTTTGAGATATGCACAATGCAAAGTTTGGATCCTTTTGAAATGAAATGTTTTGGCTTTGGATGTGTTTAAATGATATGTTTTTGCCTTTCCAAAAATAATGTTGGTTCCCTTCCTACCTCTTCCCCTGAAGCTGCATTATTTAGTTAAATGAAATAGAAAATATCCTTTTGGGAAGGAACAAGCTTCCTGAATCCCCTGAAAAGTAAATAACAGCTTAACAGTAGAAGGTTGATTGACATATTGTTTGACATCTGGGATGTAGGCAGCTACCTAGATGTGGCGTGTCTGGCTAAATCATTTTCTGTCACTTTTCAGAATATACTGTTACCAAAGGTTACATGCTCGGTAAACTAAAGCATGATTACTCTGCATCACCATCTAGAGAGCATAGTTAGAACTAAGCCTCTGTGTTCTTGCCAGTAAATGGTATAACATCGTAATTTTGATGGGTATCCTTTCTGGTTTTAGTGCTATTTACTCTCTAAAGCAGCCCCTATTCATAATATATGCTCTATAGCCACATCTGCTTTGTCCATATGGGAAGGGACTTTCAATTTTTACTCCCCTTCCATATGGGGTAAGAGGCGTTTTTTTGGTGAATGTGGGCAGGTTAGAATGGGGATAAATAATAGTAAACTCTTTTAGTGACAGCTGCCCTAGAAAAGAAATATTCTGGCCTGTTCCAGAGCTGGCCTTCTCCCAAAGGGAACCGTGATCTACATCTCGGAAGTATTTGAATATTACCAATGACAATGCGTGCTGCCGAGTCGTACATTGTAATGCATATTGTCGTGCGTTTTCATATGTTACTACAAGAATTAATGATGTAATGATGAATGCGAAGCTTTGTTCCATTGCTCCAGGAAAATGCCTCTGCGTTTGGCTAGAGTACGATATAGGATTACTTTTTGTTACTGAGGTAAAGTCCTGCGGGCCAAGATTTCTCTTCAGACAGCCCACTACTGCCGCTGCTGCAAGCTGCCGGGGATCTTTCTGTGAATAATGGAACGTTTTCATGTTTTAATCAGATGCAATTTTGCAAACGGTTTTTATGATTTAGCAAGTCCATTAAAAATGACATTTGTTCTGCTCTGACACTCGTAAGGAGCTCCACAGAGCATAAACACTGGAAATTACTTGTAGGGAAAGAAGATATTAAAAATTCCCCAGCCCTTGTGTGCTTGTCTGAGAAATTCTGTTGCCTTGTGCGGTGCCAGCTTGGAGCTGAGCCACTTGATATGTCTCTGAGTTTTTCTCTTTGCACTGACCTGGGGCAGCTCCAGGCTGCTGCAGAGACAAAAACATATATATTTATCATGGTGTGCCTCTCGTATGCTTTACAGAACTAGTCTTAAGGCTGAAGAAGAGGCTAAGATTAACTGGATGGGGCACTTGACCATTCAGAGCAGGAGGGTTAGTAAAGGCAATGAATCTTATTCAAGGCATGTCATGTGAAACAGCATATGTATCAACTGGTCCTTCCTATTATCTCTTATATTTATTAACTGCATTCATTCTAGTTCTATATCAAGCTCTTCCAAGATTTGCCAGAATGCTTAAACGAAATCCATTCATATTTCTGTCAAGTCCAGAGCAGTTTCAGAATGAAGATGGAGATCAGTCCCCTGTCCTTTGTTCTCCATCTACTCCCATTTCCCTGAGAAATTACTGGGTTCCTGGAGTTCAGCTTCTTTCTGTCTGTCCATGGATCCTCTCGAGGAAGGCTACCTGCCCTGTCATGTTTGAATATCAGCTTGGCACTAAAAATGACACTTCTAGGAGCCCTGTCTCTTTGATATGAAGCTCACATCAGCATTTCAGCTGTAATACACAGCCTGCAGATTGACAGCTTTCAGGAAGCATTTTTTTCAGGCTTGCTATAGTTTTTCTCACTCGTCCTAGTCAGACAGTGGTATGAAGTTCCCATTAGTGGGGAAGAACTTTCCAACACTGCCTGGAAACATATCAAATTGTCTGGTTTTTTCCCCAGCTGTCATTTTTGCACCGGTTTATTTTGTGCATTTTTTAAAATGTGTTTGCATATAAATTATGGATTATTTCAAGCCATATCTCTCTGGGCATGAAGACTACTCGGGAGTTACAGCTGTCACAATGGGCTTTGCCAGAAAGGGGATAGAGTGGGTTTTAGATAGTTAAGCTTTCAATGATTCCTCTGAAGTTCATTCCAACCTTGCATTTGAGCGGACTGAATGGACTTCCTTTTTTTCCCTGCAACCACTGACCACGTGCTGGGCCCTTGGTGCTATTTCAGACTTTTTTTTTATAAGTTGAAACAGCAGCTGCTTTTACTTTGCTAAATGGAAAAACCTCCAATCAAGAAATATCCAGTATGAGGAGATACCCTACATAGAACGTTTCCCCTAAGGTAAATTGGTTACCACTCAGAAAACTACTACACTGGATCTGATTACCTAGTAATTAGCCAGAGCAACCTGCTCTTATCCACCTGCAGAATATGTCCCCTGCTGGTCCCAGCTTTGAATGGATATTCCATTTCCATTCAGTCCTGAATCAGGCATCAATTTAATACCCCACAATTGCCTAAGCATGCCAACCGGCAGTAACTTTTTGCAGAAATGCTCTGTTCAGTCCAAACTCTCTGAAGTCCAGCATTTCGTCCTATCTGTATCTCCCTGTCTTCCCTTTTCCCTTGCACAGCTCACAGATTAAGGTTTTTCATTGTAATATGTGGGATTTGGTGTCAAATCTTTCTGAATGTGAAAATAGCTGGAAGGTCAGATTTCCTATGTTAGTTTCGAACTGCAAGACTAGAGAGTTGTTGTTTTCTCCTCTGGACTATTTAACTATGCCCACCACTTAAAAACAAAAAAAAAGCCTAACTGATTGTATAAAGGTGTGGTGGGCAGTAAGATGATTAGTGGAAACAGCTGAGACAGATTATTTCTTGTGCAGAGAGAAGTGCTGGTCATACCCACAGATCATACTGGAGTGATGAATGTCTGGAAATGAGGTGGGCATTAAGGGATGGGCATGATTTCTTTGGCAGTTGTGTGTCCTTCAGGAAGGAATCTCTTGTAGGTGCTAGGAGATCTCGGTAGCATCTGTAGAAGTAGGAAGCACTGGGAAGAGACAGACCAGTATGTAGGCCACTGTTGTAGGTTACCAAGATATGGGCAAGTGCACAGCTGGGGGGAAACCTGACTGTCTGGAAACAGCAACCTTGGGCTTTGTAGAGGGGGAAGGTGATGAAAAATGACTCAACCTATTGTGAGACATTGAAAAGAGAACACTTGCCTTGATTGGGGACCATGGAGAAGCTGCAGATTCTGTTTGAAGGGGGGAGGAAGTCTGGAATCTGATTGCATTTGAGATACACAGCAAACTCCAAGGTCTTGTACAGCTGTACACTCCTGGCACTGTGATATGCCAGGAGATCATGTGGAGGAAAAACTGCCTTAACAGATCTGAGGCTGGATTTAAATGTACTCAGAAATTCCAGAGCAAGTTCTTTATGACTCCTGCCACCCTGCCAAGGGATTCTGCACTTTGCAGTTCTCTCCAAGACCATAAGCAGAAGAATTATTGCTCATGACGTTATCCATTGTCAGCAAGGAAGCGCACATGATGTGCTACCTACCTTGAGGGCACTGTCACCAGAAACTTCATGTTGCTATTACAACTGTTTATGTGCTGCACTTCATAGCAGCAAACAGCAGGATGTGCCTGTGATACCTGCAGCCTTAATTTGTAGTCCTAGAAGCTGTAGATAAGCATCAAGAGCTAGATCTTTGGGCTGTGCAAATTGGCTCTGTTTTGCCACTGAAGTCGGTAGAGCTATTCCCTGTTAAAATACTTGAGAAAAATCTCACTTATCTGCTCCCTAGGGCTATATCAGGTGAGCATCACACAGTCTTTAATGCCTCTCTCCTCCCTCCATCCTAGTAAGACAACAGAGTACTATTATCTCCAATTTTCCTGACGGGAAGCTAGAGTGCCAAGCTGGGTTTGGGCAGCTTGCAGTGTGCGTGCTGTAAGTCTCATCAGACACTGTCCGCAGCCTGAGGCACAGAAATCTCTCTGCAAATCTCATCTGGCTGTAGACCAGGCTCTGATCCTCAAAGACGTTTAGGTGCCTAATTTCTACTGAGGCATTTAGAAGCTTAATCCTTTTAAAGAGGTGGTTCAAAGTTGCTAGCTGAAATATCTCATTGGGTTCTGTATCAAAGCAGGGAGCTGAGCCTGGAAGTCAGGATTAGCAGGCTAAACACACACCCCCTCTCCTTCCCATTACTGGAGATTTCCCTGAATCAAACAACCAGCCTCTCTGCAGTCCCAGCTTCTAAGCCTGATGGTGGTGGTGACTTCCAGTTATTTAGAAAGGACCTTTCTTTCTCCTTTTCAGAAACGGAAAGCAAAACCAGCACAGACAGGCAGCCAGTGTTCCCACTAGAAAGGCTTCCCCCCTCCTGCTCAGATTTAAACCGTCACCACAACTAAGCAACAGAAACAAGCAGATTGAAAAGCAAAAGCTGCGTGATGCTTGATGTCTTGTAATGTGTTAACAAGCCCCAAATTTACACTGTCAGTAAGAAACCCCAAGGAAAAGTGGAAGTAATTCTAACCAGGGGAGTGTCTCCCATCCTGCTGCTCTGGCTTTCACTTCTAATTTTGGCAAACAAAGTAAACATGGAAAACACAGTGTTTGTGCAAATTGCTCTTAGAGAAAATATGGACTTATTTTGAGCCTCTCTTGAATTTGCATTTTAGGCTGTGATTGCACAACAAAGGGAAAGTATTTTATTGAGATCAAGGCTGAAAAGGAATTGCTGTTTGCCCACAAAATAAATGGTATGGTTATCTTCTCATCTCTGATCAGTTTTGATTTGAATTAATCTGCCACTTGAGTGTTCAAATCCCTTGGGTTGCCTAAGAAGTGATACACTAAGCCTATAACATGAAGTGTCTAGGCTCTGCTCTAGAGCTGCCCCTGTTGGGGAACTGCAGATCCATGTTGGGTACCGTGGGCTGGTGGTGCCCAGTATGCCCACACCGAGCGTGACCCGGGCTGTGCTGAGCAACACAACTCTGCCTCGGAGTGGAATAGTCATTTGTCCTCTGCATTAATCTGAGGTTTCTGCTCCTTTTTTTTTTTCTTTTCTGTCATTATGGAAGCATTCATTGGGGGGTTTACAGGCTAGGAAACTGATGCGCTTTATTGCCGCTGCAGGAACACGGTGTGTGCAGAGGCACTCTTGTCGATTCCTGCAGTCTTTGCTGCCATCGTTCCTAGAAGCAATTGGAAAGGGAGAGAAACTGGAGGAGGTATAGAGGGATCGTCCAGTTTGCAGTGCCACGAATGAAACATTACAAAAAAATGCCTGCCAACTGAGAGATTTTATTATCAGGGAGCTGTCAATCAGTGGCCGAAAAGTAAGGGGGAGAGGGAAGAAGAAACAATTTAAAAAAGGGGGGAAGGCAGAGCACAAGTAATTTTGAGACCCTTATTTTAAGTACTGTTTGCTAAATNTAAAAAAAAAAAAGGGGGGGGGGGAGGGGGGAAGGCAGAGCACAAGTAATTTTGAGACCCTTATTTTAAGTACTGTTTGCTAAATTACTTGCTTTTTCTCTCAAGCTTGAAGAAAAAGCATTGGTGTTTTTTCTTTTGATTCTTAGTTCTGGAGCATGTTAACACTTTTAAGGGAGGAAACAGAGATGTAACCGAAAGGATTGGTAGGCGTTTGGGATCCCAAAGCCACAGCAGTCGCCGTTACTCCCTGCAGTCAAACATGACTGCCCCGAGCTAATGGACCTGTGGAGTTGAGTGGCTGGAAGGGAAGATAAATATTCAGGTCTTACCTTTAATACAAAAGTTTATGAACAGCGATGACATTTCCTGTGTGTTCTCTGCAGATTCGGCTCTTCCTTGTACTAATGTAAATAGAGAAAGGGCTTGGATCTGGGGGAGAGCTGACCTCACCGCCTGCCCTTCCTTTTTTTCAGTGCTTATTCCAGGCTCTGAAATGGCTTGGTTTGAATGTCAGGAGTGCAATACCCTTTGATATTAATCATCACAGGTGCATGGGAAATAAAAAGAGGGAAGGCATCAGAGTAAAAGAAAAATGTAAACTAAGTTTGCCCGCATTTTGGCTTGTTGAAGGTTATTAGGTCTAACCTCCAGTGCTGTCCTGCATGGTCTCTTCATGCAAATCTTAACCTACTTTCCACTGCTTTCAAGCTTTCCGGTGTTCACTCGGAAATTGTGTGGTGGTTTGTCTGTTCACTGCTGCACTTTAATTGATTTTCTTTCACTTGTGCACCCCCCACCCTTTGGGGGGGCAGAGCAGGAGCAGGGTTTGTAATTGCGTTTCACAGAGTGCCCTCTTGACAACTGCTTACTTAACGCCGGGAAGCAAAACTAGCTTTTCAGTGGCTTGTCCCCTTTCTTGCAGAGCATGCAGATCCACGTTGTCTTTTGTAAATTTTCTCCATTTCCCTCAATTTCCACTTGTGTCTCTTTAAACAAAGAGCAGCAGTGCAACTTCTAGGGCCTTTGCAGTTTGCAGATGTACGAGTGTTTGTGTATTTTTTTTTGTTTTGTTTTTGCAGAGGTTTGCAATCCCTGTGGTTTGTTTTGGGGTTCCTGACTCAAAGGTCTTGGAACAGATCTTGATGGGCAAGGATTACAGGGCATTCCAGCTGCAAAACTCTGCAAAGACACAATTTCATGGCAATGCAAGACCATCAGTTGGCCCTTACTGGAAAAACTGAGACCAGGCCATGTAATACTGTATGTAGGTTTAGTTAGAGGGTCCATAAACCTTTAATATACTATCTGAATGAGACAGAAAATTCTAATTAAATGGGACTTAGGACAGAGAGGTTTTCCGCAGCTTTTCGTTAGGGTTATAAACATTTTGTAGAGGAGGAACTCTATCAGACAAATATTTTTTATTTCCTAACTACTTGGTCTGCTCTGGCAATGATATCATTGGAGTTCACTGCAGCTAAAGGTAAAAAGTAACAGCCTTTAGGCTGTGCTAAATGATGCCAGAGAATTTCCTTGTCACTGGTATAGGCAGGAGCTGGTGAAAGCCATGGTGGAGACATAAGTGACTTATTTAGTTCTAGATGCATTTGATATGTCTCAGGATTTGGCCCTGTCTGCATATTGGCTAAAAATTCTGCACAAGATAAGTTGTAAAAAGCCCAGGTCGATATGGCTGGTTACTGTGCTACTGCAGCCTCCTCTCTCCAGGACTCTGCTTCCAGATACATCAGGAAGGATTCGCTCTGCTCTGTCTGCAGTGTGCAAGATAAGCAGGAGAGCTGCCCGCCTCTCCCAGTCTGCCCAGAGGCCACTTAGAGACCAGTCTTGCTGTTTGCAGGGTGCATCCCTTCCCCCAAAACAACAGAGAATGCTATTTTTAACCAAAATCAATCATTAGATTGTTCAGCTGATGCAAGGGGAGGGAGGCAGAGGAGGGATCAGAACAGCTACAGGTGGCACAGAAAGGGAGGGAACTTTCTTGTCTCTATTTTTTTTTAATGTTCTTTCTTAAAATGATTGCAGTATTTTCGGGATCGCTGGACGGTGGTTGAGTATTGATGGGCTTGTCCTTGTCTTCAAGGCCTTGTACAGTTTATCTCTTGTTGACCCTTGCTCTCTCACCTTTCCCCAGGTGCACAACTACCTTTGTTCTGCATGACTCTCTTCCATGCCGTCATCAAATGCTTTTCTTAGGAAAGTCCTCTGACTGCCTCTAGTACCCTTCTGCCTTTTCCTTAACAGCTTGTCCTTATAATTGTTTTCCAGGAGGTGATGGGACCTTCTTGAAGATACAGGGAGCTGAATAAAAGACATCCTACAAAGGAGAAGGAGCAGAAAATATGGTGCTAACTGAAGAGGTATTCAGCACTACTCTGTTATGGGACTTCTTTCTCTGTGGCTGTAGGTGGTGTCTGTTTTACAGCTGTGCTAAAGCCTAAATCAGGTGGCTCTTGTAGGTTGCTGATTGCCTTTGCTTTATTCAGATTGCAGGGCACAGAATATATCCTCAAACAACAGTTTCATCTGTAAAGCTCGAGGCACTCTGGGAAGGGACAAGAGACACGAACTCCTCCACTTTTGCATTCTGAAATGTCAGGGCAACAGTGAGGTCAGTTTTTCACCTTGTTGCATTTATTGGTGGGGGTCTGGTGATTTTTCTGACAAATTCCTGAAAAATGCAATAAAGCAGAAAGCGTTTGGGAGAGAAGGTGGACAGACATGATTCCTATTTCACATCCTTATTGCAAGACTGGGAAGGAATGAAGGAAATCTTGAAAAAAAAAAATGATGTGATTGCTTTTTCAAAGCGCTGTAAAGCTTCAATTCCTTGTAGGAGGAGATCATGAGGAGGTTAGATCGGTTCTTTTATTTAATCCAATCAAATTCATTCTGGGTCCTGATTTTCTAGCACAGTATGAAAAGTCTTTGACTCTTATACAAGTTATTACCTAATTGCTTTTCCATAAGGATTTCGCCTGACAATTGATAGCTACAGCTACTGGAGCCTGATAACTCTTCTATACTGAATTCTGCCTATATTTATTATTATTTCTGCTATAGGAACAGCTAAGGCTCAGGGTGAGATCAGGTCCTCATTAATGACTACTGTTGAAGGCACAACATAAGAGACATTCAGAAAACTTGGGCAAGAGAAGGGAGGCGAGAGAGTGTGTTGAGGAGGAAGAACATCAGGGTCTCTTACAAGGTGACTAAAACTACTAAGCACTGCACAGTAAGCACGTTTGGTTTGGTTTTTTAAGTCTCTTGACATGTGAATCAGTCCTGGGCTTTCCACAACCTGGTGAGGAGAGAATTTCTCCTCAGGTTCCTGTGTAGTTAATGGTGGTTCTCTGAAAGAAATGTGCGGACTTTTGCAGCTCATTAGAAGGGTCGTTAAAGAATTTGGTAATTAAACAGAAGGATACTGAGCTGGTTGTTCAGCAAATCCCTCCTGTATCTCCTTGTACTGCAGCTAAGGTTTCAGGAAAGGTTTCTCCTTGGATCCTTGAAAGTGATAGCGTGTCCTATGTAAACATAATTACTTATATACATGTCCCAGAGAAGGTTGGGATGTTCATTACAATGAGCATCTCTGCAAGAATAATCATGATAATGCTTAGTGTTTACGGCCAGGGTCTCAGGAAGCATAACGTAGAGGACAAGATGCTGGAGCTAGAAGGTTTGAGCACAGCTCTTCATTCAAACACCGCCTGTATATGTTTTGTTGCCTGAGGCATAAAGGCTGTCTTGAAATAGTCTAATGTGTTCTATAGCTTTGTGGCCAGCAGTTTTTCTTCTCCCCTGGCTTTTCACGCAGGATCTTCCTTAGACCTTTGGGTTGCTCTTCAGAGTACCGTAGCTTTGTCTATTGAGTAGTTGCAGGGAATTCAAATTTTCTGAAGACAACCTTGCCTCAGATTTTTTTTCTTTTCTCTCAGACAATGCCTTTCTTTTCATAAGCGATGCAAAGATAAAACCTACTTGGGGAAGTTTTGAACAGCTGACAGATGTACCAAGGATAGGTCATTCTCGATCAGCTGTACAGCCCTCTACAAGAGGTGTTTGCCTATGTGGATGAGGTAATATAGTCTGCCATGATATTAGCAAAGCTTTTTCTTGTTTGGATACTGAGAACGTAGGCGCTGGATAAACAGATTTTAAGGTGGAAACTGTCTGCAATAGTAAGAGGAAACGGCCACAATTTGTGAATGCGTAGGGTCAGATTGAGCACTAGGGAAAACTTCACTAGCAGGGCAGTGCAAGACTGAAATGTGCTACCTCAAGATGCACTCTTCTGGAGGTTTGTGAGGGAGACACAAAGCCACAGCTGACCTGCTCATTTGATGGTGTTTGTCCTGCTCTGAGCAAAATAGGATGGATTAGGTGATGTCTGGGGGGGTCTTTTCCAGCTTTACGTGACTCTCTGAAATACAACAGTGGTTGCATTTAGCAGAAGTTAAAAATAACATATTGGTAGACAAGATATTCTTAGGTTATTTTTTCCCTCCCATCTTGCTGCATCTGTCTGAATGATTCAGGAGATTTCTTTCCCTGGAGGTGGACAGGCACTGTGTGTAGAGACTGGCCAAGACTCCTGCAGAACCAATGAAGTAAAATAATGTAGGGTTCCCCAAAAAGGGGAGTTGTAAATCTCCATCCAGATCCTAATAAAGACAATAAACTTGCTTTCCCTTAGCGTCAGCACAGCAGCTGACAGGCACCGTGGGCGTCTGCAGTGGTGCGAGGAGGAGGAGATGGGCAGTTGGGGAGCTCCTCTGGTGATACAGTTATTATATGCTCAGTTACTGATCACAGATTTCTCTGAATCCCATGGCTTATCAGTAATTTCCACTTGCTCTTCTAGTCTAACAGCCAGTGTCTCTTTATTCATGTCTCTGTGTCACTTCTCTCCGGGAAGCGGTTAATCACTTACCAGTTTCTCTGGAAGATGGAGAGGGTTCGATCTCACTGTGGCTTCTTGCGTGCTTTGCCTCCCTGCTGACCTGCCATCCAGAAAACTATTAGGGCAAAATATGAAAGCTCCAGGGAAGCTTTCTTACCCCTGAGTAACATGAATCAGCTTCTCCGGGGGCCTGGCTTAGGTATCTGAAAAGGAACCCTCATCTTAAAAACGACACCAGCAGAGGAAGGATGCTGTCAGGAGAGCTGATGGTAGAGGGTCACCCTTGTCAGTCAGGGACACTAGGCCAGGCAGAGAGGGATAGGATAGTCCTTAGGCAGATGTCTGCAGGGCCAAATTTTGAATGAGTGCAACCTGGCAAATCACCACTGAATGAAAGCAAATTGCCCTAGATTCATCTAAATACCTGGAACTAAGTTAGCCTGTACCAGCCAATGTTTCAGCCCACCTGATTTGATGCTGAACAAACCCTACTAATGGGGAGTCAGGGGGCTCCTGAAACATTATAAAATCCCCTAGAGGAAGATGATTTATTTTTTGACAAGAAAGCTTTTAACCCTCCTGTAGAATTTTACGATGGAGAATTTCCTGAGGTTAGAGACTTGTCTGGAGCAATCCTGAGAGCTGATCGCACTCTGTTCTTTAAGGGTTATTTTTCCCCCTCTATCAAGGACCAACTATGTTAAGGTATTCAGGATAATTGGCAACCTCTGACTGATAGCCCTCTGCTCATCCATGAGGTGAAGATGTTACAAGGGGAAACAGCAGTTGGGTGCCTTTTCCTTGGCTGCTTCTACATCTCCTTGAGCAATGCATTGAGCCTGGCAGCAATGTTCAGAGGGAGGGAATGGAGGAGGGAAGAGGTGGCTGACTCCTCCATGTGGAGGAGAGTGTTGTGTAGGAAGGGAAGGAGAGAAGAAAGCAAGCTGGCCCTAACCCAGGCAGGAAGGAATGGCTCGGCCGTTAGGCTGGAACCTGTCCAGAGCGCCACACACATTTAGGTGAAACTAATGTGACAGCTATGGGTTTCTAGACAAGAACTGGTCTGGCCAGATTTAATAAGAAAAGCAATATGTAGTGTGAAGCTAATACAATTTCAGCCTACGAAAGAGGCACCCAACCTATGTAGGCCTGAAGGATAAATGTGTAAAACTATTACAGCTGTCTACAGCACTGTACGTGCGGCTCATGCCAACAGACACAATTATTTATTGTTTGTCTTACACTAGCACCTAGAGGCTTCCGCCGAGATCTGGGCCCTTGTGCACGGAGAAGTACTGTCATGAAAAATTTATTGTCTGCCCAGGGAAGGGGGCTGGCAGTGGCTGAGGAGGCCGTTGGGGAACTGAGACCTGGCCCGGCTCGGCTCTCACTGGCAGCCTCTGATGCTGTCAGCCACGAAGGAGGCTTGAGCTGCTCCCAGCCTGGCACATGGTCCCTGTCCACCCTGCTTAGGCAGAGATGCTCCCTGGGGTGGGCTTCTGGCACTCAGTGTTTTAACAGGGGCAGTCAGCGTTCACAAGGGGAGGCAGAGTGCGCTGCGCCCAGGTCTGCAGCTCGGCTCTCGCTATGCACACAGGGGAAACTCCGATGAGCTGTTGCCGCAGCAAGGGTCAGTGATGGGGATGGAGGGGACGTGTACCAGAGAGCAAAATGCTGCAACCAGCTGTTAGCCTGAGACCTCAGGCTTAGCTGGGGAGTCAGATGTGGGCACTAATTGCAGAGATCTGGAACTACAACTGAATGTCATGGTCATGAGAAATGGCAGCAGAAGACTCTTTCTATACGGTGTCAATGTTTTCTGCAGGCCCTCATATCTGTCTCAGAAATTGAATGCAAAGCTGCTGAAACCCCTGTCTCTGTGCATGTAACCCTGACAGGTTCCCCAAAGTGAAATTTTAGTTTGTACCTTCTCTCCACAGTGTCCTCCGTAATATTCACTCCCAAAATGTCAGGCTTTTCCCTACTACGTAGTAAAGATTTAGTAGCATAAGGCTGGAGGGGAGGCCTCATGTTACTGAGACTTTAACAAATTGTACTACAGAACATTAACTGGTATGCCATAAAGTATTATCATAATTAATTACAACTAAACTGCAGTTGTCAAATAAATGAACAAAGTACATTTCATGATGCATTATCCCTGCTCTTTTATTGTTTGTCCTCTTGCTTGTTAAGCTAAAAATAATCAGTCATTTGCACTTGGGCTTCTCGTTACTAGAGTGAAAGTTCCACTGCAGCCATGGAGTTGTAGGGAGGCTTGTCTTTGCATGTATCTAAAATGAATGTGCTAACAAATATGAAATTATTAATGAAAAAAGCTCAAATGAGAGTAATGTTGATGTCAGGGTAACTTTCTCCTTTATGCAGTAATGGAGAACAGCAGTGTTAAGATGTTGGCAAGACAGACTTGTACTATTTTATGTCCAGTTTCATCAGAGGTAAAAAAAAAAAATAAACAAATTGTGAGAAGTGTATGGATGGAATGTAAGGAAGAAGAGCAATAATAAAATAGGTGCCTCAGGGGATATGAGACCTTCCTTCAGATAAAGGAGACAAGATCTTTGTAGATAATGTGTAGAATGACCTTCCCAAAGTTTTCTGAGCATGATCTTCAGCTTCCGAACATTGGCAAAGCTTCACTCAACAGGCTGGGATTCATCTGATTTACTCCAGTGAGAGCTCATCCAGCAATTGTAAATAGTTGAGGAAAAAGTTATGCCTTGTTCTAGTCAATTTGGAGGAAATCATCAGGCAGCTTAGTCCCTTTCCATGGGTGTGATTGAGTTCATCGTGTTAAAAATGGCCTCATTACCTTCTAAAGCAAAAATTGATTGTCTGAGCACTAACCTGACAGAGCAGGAGGTTGTTGTGCACAGACGTTTTCAAACTAGACTCATGAAAACCTTGTCTTTGAGTGTGTGCATGCCCACGTGAACGTACACAGAGCTAGTAGGCATGCACAAATCGTTGCCTAAGCAGGTAATGTAAAGCTATGCAGCTATATGTGCCGTTGTACACACTGGACTAGAAATATCTGGTCTGTGGCAGAATGAAAGGAGATTGTGACAAAGATGCCAGTAGGATTCACTGGAGTTACTACCAGGGTGAGACTTGTCTGTGCTAGCTGAAAACCTGATCCTGAGTCTCAGGACCTGCAAAACTTGCTCCAGAACCCAGTCCTGCCCAGTGCTCTAGCTACTCTCATAGTAACATACTGTGTCAGGAGGGAGTAGTAAAATATTTAGTGCCATTCTTATTTCCAGGACAGTAAATACCCCCAGCTGAACACAGTCCCTCTCTGACCTCAGACAGTGGTACAGCTCCCTGGACAGGTCCAGAGATGAGCCGGGGTCAGTGACTGATGCCTTGTTCCTCTTGAGGAAGGAGCAAGGAGACTTGGCTGCTTCTCCGTTGTTTAATGTCACTAGGTGGGCACTGTAATTTTCTGCAAGGCAGATGCTCCTGTCAGTTGTGTTGTTTCCTTGCCAAGACGCATGTTACCTCTGGGAGCCCTTAGGGGTCTATTTACTAGAGATAATTAATTAAATTAACAGCCTTTTGTAGGCATGCTGGAGGTTCATGTAACAAGTGTGCTTTGAAACAAGATGCTGGATTACAACAGCTGTTGGTAAACAATGTGCAGGTTAAAACTCTTGGCCACATCTTTCACTGGTATTAATCAGAAAACGGTCAAATTGTGCCAATTTACTCTACACAAGGACCCAGCTCCTTTTATCTTTCCTCTGCTCTTTCATATTTGCTCTCTCTTCGCTAAGTGTAAAAAAACCTGTTTTTTCATGCATACCAAAGACTAAAATCTTTAACCACTCCCTGTCAGCATGATTGCACATTGATTGTTCATCATCTTTCATGTAAGAGAATTAGGTCTCATTAAAATAATCTCTTCCCCTGTGAGCCAGACTTGTTCAGTCTCCTACTGTCTCCCCAAATTGCCCCTTGTCCTAATTAAGGAAATCTACTACTTGCATCCATTCCCTCCTCCTTGGACGACAAGGAAGAGAAGGATGGGAAGGATCAGTTGCCATGAATATCGCTTGCTACTTTAAATAGGAAACAGGCACCAGCTATTCAAATACCCTCTTGTTTTAGCAATGATGGCCCTGTTGGGTTATAATTATCCATGGCCTTCTATGCCACTCCACTCGGGGTCACAGATCATAGCTTTGGAGCAAGACAACCTATTCAGCAGAAAGGTCAATCAGCTAGTAGAGCTATTTCCTTTTCTGTTCAGCTGAAGGTAAAAGAAAGTGTGAGATGGTCTGCATTTCAATGAACTCCATGCTGAGAGCTGTTTCAGCAATTGCTGCTGTGCTACAGAAAACTGACTTTTTCATTCTGAGTTGTTGAGGTGCATATGGGGAAAACCAGATAGAATAAAATAAGGACTTTGAGAAAACTTCCAGTGGTACAAGGGGAAACTTCGAGCAAACCTTTGCTTTGGGGTTTTTGGGAGCTGCTTGTGTACTGCATTAGGGCAGATTTTTTTTTTTAATTCACCCTCGTTCCTCCGAGTGACCAAAGTGGGGGGAAGAAAGAAAGTAATATTGCATTTTTATTTTTGCCATAATTATCCACGAAGAAATATGTTTCTGTCACCGCATGGACTTGATTCTCTCGTTCTCCTACTGCTTCTACGTTGGGCTGCCTGCACTCAGGCTCACAGCCTGAACAAGAGGATTATGGTGGTATTCAGAGAACAGCAGCAGCTGACTGGGACTTGGTAGGTTTTAACCATTGACCAGCTCCACTGGGGAGTCTTGACTACTGCTTGTCCCAGCTGGCTAAACTGAAAAGGGCCCTAGGTAGGGCCAAGTCAGCTGTGGAGTAGTTTGAGCAATTTTTAGCATGTAATGTGGGCTCCTGCTGTGAAAAGGGTTCAAATGTGTGCTAGAACTGACTGACTCCAAATCACAGGAGAGCTAGGACGAGGGTTTGAACTTTGCGGTCTGGCAAAATTGGAAGGTATCAGGATGCTGCAGGGTTTGGTGTTTGTTTTTTTGAGATGTTCCTTATTCCCTCAGCATAGCAAACCATTGCTGGCATTTTAAAACAAATCAGGGAGAAAGGTGCACCTCTCCAGATCTTGCCCTTCAGTCCCAGCTTCATTTGTTTCCATAACCACCTTCCTATTTTTCTCCTGCCTAGCATCTTCTCCACAGGGATCTCAAAGCTCAGCTACCTGTATTCTATTCTTCCTGTGTTATTAACGGACTGCAGAGCAGTCCCAAGAGGTCCTTTAGACAAACAGGGCTTGATTGCACAGGAAATTTCTGGGAACTCCTAATAAAATATGGTCCTCAAGGCTTTACTGGCTAACCAGAAAAAGTGGAGTGCAAGATCTTATCTGCTCTATTGTTGTCACTCTCCAGGTGTGTAATGGGCTGAAACTTCTGTTAATTAGGGAATTGTGGCAGACAGAGGATTGAATCTTGAACTTTGGTATCCCAGCTTGGCATGTTTAATATCCAACCATCAGACAGAAACCATTACCAGTTTCAGCACTCTCAGGCAGGTGTTCAGGTACACTATATCAATAAAGATACCAAGACACTGCCAGTCTGCATCGAGTCTGGTGTTATACTCGGATCTTCTTACACTGTGTCCCCTGATAAGCAACAGACGGAACTACTGTGGCTGCTTTCTCGTGCCTGCATGGTGCTTGCTGATTATACTAAAATCCCCATGATCTTCTCTGCCCATCTCACGTATCAAAGGTCCAAAAATGCAGGACACGCTGCTGACTCAAAATGAGAGCCGCAGGAAAACTAATCATGTGGGATCAATTTCTTTAGCATTAGTGACGTTTCTATATCGCCTCACAGCTGGGTGACTCTGCCTTTGTGATATAAATAATCTGCCACAATAAAAAATGAAAGAAAGACAGATTTTCTGGGAAAAGACTTAGGACGCAAACTACATTGAAGTTTAATGGACAGGAACAATCAGGGAAATGTAAGAAGGAGCTTTGTGTTTGATGAACGGTATGGAGAACCAGGACTCCTGGGTTCTCTTCCCAGCTCTGGCAGGCAGTGGGCTGCTGAGGCAGTGCAATAGTCTAAAAATAGTGGACTCTCCCTCCCAACCTTTCTGCATGATTTTAAATAACTAATTTAACTATGGTCTTTCTCTGCAGTAGAAACAATTGCAGAACTTGAGCGTTGTGATTTATCAAAGCCAGTAAAGTGCCTTTCAGATGAAGCATTAAAGTTGGAACCTCGTTTCTAGGTCTCCTCTAGATGCTCTGTCTCAACTGCTTCTAATGCCTAGATGGCATGTTGGTTTAAAAAAAAAAAATAAAAATCAAAAACGAAACCAAAAATGTTTGAGGAGACTCTGAACTTATAGGAGAGTTTTATTTTAATGGTAGGGTAGAAGGCCAGACTGTCAAAGATCAAGAAACACCAGTGGACAGGGCATGTTATCAATGTGGAGGAGAGCTGTGTCTTGAGAGAAGTAAATCCCCACCTTCAAGGCTTTTCCCTAAAGTCTCTGAGCTGCAAACACAAAGGAGCACAGTTGAACAGGGTTTTGGTACTCCGAGGGCTAGGAGCCCTAAGCTTGATGTTATTCAGGATGACTGTTGTGTTCTCAGTAGCTCTGTAAACTCACCAAGCCCAGATGTACCACAGCTCAGAACCTGAACCCCCTTTGGCTTTGGACTTTTACCCAATAGCCTGAAAGGTGCACAGCAGTCAGACCTTCCTCTGCTAATATTAGCTAGGAAAATATGAGGCTGGAACTCGTTGAGGGTGGGTTTGTTATTCTCTGTATGACTTTTTTTCCCCACTTCACGTGCCATGCTACCGTAAGGCTTGATGAAAGGGTAGAAAATGCATCTGGGCTCTGCCTGCCACAGGATTCATTTATTTTCATAAAGGAGTCAAATTTCCATCGTTACATTTTCATCTACAAACCATCAATATTTCAGGGCAATGGCAAAGCCCGGAGAGGGGGAGGAGAGCTCCCTCAGTCTCAAGGCTCTTTTCATAGTTAAAAGTTCACCACAGAAAATTTGATGCTTAATAAATTGAAGCCTTCTCTGCTTTAAATCATTTTTACAGCAATTGCAGAAGAAAATATAATTATTACAAACTGGTCATTTGTTACTGAGAAATCTCATTAAATTGACTTCATGCTGGAAGGGCTGGTGGGGGAGGGGAGGGTAGAAGAGGCAAAGACCTGACAGAGGGGTGGGAGAGAAGTCTCTTAATTACAGATTGATTATTTCTTGTGATTGAATGTAGAACATAATCAGCTCATCCTTTCTAGTGGGGCAGATGGGAGCTACAGGGACCTTTTTGTCTTCCGTGACCTGCTAGTGTGGCGTGCTGATGGCCTGGGGATGCAGAGAATAGCCGGTACCACTGGAGAACGTGCAGAAGCATATTTAGATAAAGTCATGGATCAGGGCGGCTTTTCTCCCCTGGGAGTCAGGCTGGGACAGCAATTTAATGCAGTGTTGTCTCATCATCATATCTTTATTTCACGCTGAACTAATCCCATAGCTCTTGTAGACTGCAACCAGGCTACTTTGCAGCTGAACGGGGGAGATGCTTGGATAGCCATAGCTGGTTTCGAGTCAGCCGGCTCAGATACTGCCTGCCGTATCCAGGCTTGCCTGAGAAGTTGGGAGAACAACGGTCTTGTTTGCCTGTGCCGAGCTCCTTGCTAACATGGAAATTCTTAAATCTCACCTGCTCTGTAATCTCAGCCACGCTCACAGCAGTACGTGTGTACGTATGTGCATATGCCAATTAAACAAACGTACAGGATGGAGAACCTTCTGAAATGGGGGGTTGATTTAAGGTGGAGACTCTTAACAGGAAAGCGACTGCCGTGTAAATTAAGGCTTCACTGTCGTTTCTGAGAAAGATATCTGCAACCACAGTGTGCAAAAATCACAGGGGGAAATGATTGCTGCTAAGGGGGGATGTGATTTTTTTTTTTTAACATTCTTTCAAAGGAGAAGAATATTATGTGTTTTGACACCAAAATGGAGCAATTGTTTTTGTAAGATGATTTTTCTCTAGTTTTAGACATTTTTAGTGACTTCTCATCTTGGATCCTTAAAGAAAAAAAATTGCTGAAATATGACAAATTGATAGACCATAATGATCTAATTGCGTGCGGTGTGTTTCTGAGAAAGAACAAAAAGAGCAAGAATCTATGCTAGGATTTTAAGAAAATGATTCCTGGACACGTAGCTTGTCTTTTATGAGCATTAAGAACAATACCTAGCACTTATCCAGTGTATTTTCCTCCATGAAGATTGTAACACTTTGTGCAATCCTGGGTGAAGAGGTTATTCGAATATTTATTTAATGGTAAAACCAAATATTAGGGAAATGACCTTTTTTGTCCAATTAGCAATACATGCTTAGGATCTTGGGCAACAAAGCCCCAACAAAAAATTAATAGCGGCTGAAGCACTCAGCCAGCCCCAAGGGAGCCGTTATCTCTCATTCCCAGGTTAATGATACATTTTGCTTAACTACAAACAGCAAGAAAAAATAATAATTTTCGGGGGTAAAAAAAAATCAAAAGTAATTGTAGTGACAAAAATAAATGAAGGCTTGGCAGTTCTAAATTTTTTACAGATACTTCAGTTGACTGAAACTGTTCCCTTAACTCACCCTGATTTTGCAAATATTTCATGCTGTTTTAAAACTGTTCCTCTTCTGTTTCTGGCTACATCTCACAAGAAAACTGAAATGTCACCTAGCTTTGGGATTCAACTTTTTGGCCCTCTTTACATCTGAAGTAACTGAGATAGAGAAGTGATTCGCCCAACATCACACAGAAAGGAGCATGTGAAATTAGGGGTGGGGGAAAAACCCAACAAACTCAAAACAAAAAAAGCCCAAACAACCAAAACCAGGACTCCTGGATTCTGGTCAAAACTAAAAAGCATTGTGTATTTCAAGGATTTGCATTAGCCTAGGATCACATGCAGTGTTGCTGGAAGTTGTTTGAGAAACGCTTCTGCCTGTTTGAAACGTTCTTGCCAGTTAGTCAAGGGATGGTGATGAGCAGTGAGGTTTGGATGGGCTGGTCTTTTGTATTGGTGGGCTAAGTTATGCTGTTAAAAGCAGAGATGTGGGATTTATCACTCTTAGAAAGTGAAATAGCCCTTTCAGGCATATGAAAATAACCTTTTTCGGAGTCTTTGCGAACCTCAGGTTATAAGCTTATCTAATGCTGTTACAGGGCTTCTGTATGAATGATGGCTTTTTGACTTGTGGTGTTGAGATGGGGAGATCCTACAGCTGGCAGGGGAAACGGGTCACTTGTTTGCTTACACATGCATCAGAGAACCAACAATGGGAGAGTGGTAAATCTGATGCTCATAACTGCACAGATGTAGCTATGTCCTTTCAGCAACATTACCCTGTACAACTCCATTCCTGGAGGCAGGGGAAAGCTGCTTCCCAAAGCAGTTAGGGCTACAGTAAGCCAGGTCTTTCTCCGGGCTGCCAAATCTTGCAAATCTCCTCTCGCCAAAATTAACAGCTTCCAGTCTTGGCCCGGCCTCATGCCAAGTGGATAGCTTGCAGGATCCTGCCTGATTTCATGCAGGACTCGGAACAGGGCAATCTGTTGAATGGGGGGTGTGTGTGTGTGTGTCTCTGAATTACTTCCAAGCAATGCAATGGGGGCTGGGTAAGCAGCTCCTAAATGTTAAAAACTATTTTGGTGATCAATTCAGGCCATGAAACCCAGATAGACACTCAGGGAGAATCTTGGAGGCTCTTCATACTAATAAGGAAAGGGGAAGGCTGCAGTCCTCATTTCACTGAATGACCAAAAAAAAAGCTTTAGCCTTGTAATTACAAAATGAGCAAACCACAAAAGAACAAACATCTTTCTTGGAAGACAAAGTCTGGAGAGCACCAGCCTTCCCAACAGTCTGCACACAACTGGATGCAAGAGGCCATCTGGATGGCAGAGTTCATACAGACTAGTAGTGCAGTGTACCAAAAAAGAAATATAAAAGATCCCACCTGCCTCCCAACAAAATTGTGCATGCGCTTTGTGTTTCATGTACCAGCACTGACGCTACAGCCATCGTAGCGGGGGGGGACGTGTGTCAAAGCAGTCATGTTTGTGTGCTCTGATCTGCGTACTGCTCTGTCTGTTGTCTGATGTTCAAGTTTCGTCTCAGCTGTGACATTCCTATCTGATCATTAATAATACAATAATGAAATAGTGACTGGAGAGACACTTGGATAATCATCTGAGCAAAGGCTCATTAGTGCTGCAGAACAATCACTGCCGTGTAATAACAGATCCCAGGAAATTTCAATTAAAGCTGGAACTCTGTTGCAATTTCATTTTATTTCCAGCCTGACAGCGGATGGTGTAATTGCAATCAGCCAACGCAATACAAGCTCCTTTACCTCAAACCTTCCCATGGGGTGGGAGGTGGGCTGCCTGTCTGGATTCTGTTTTTTCCTGCATTTCATTTCAATTCCACCTTTACAGTGCAAACAAGTAGATGTTGTTCCCTGCAACATCATACCCTGCAATGCTGATCTGACTAAATTGGGATGTTGCACTTAAGGAAAGCTCTTCCAATACTCTGATGCTCTATAGAGGCGCTACGTGTGGAAGAGCGGACAGATAATCTGTCATTGTATAGAGCTAGAATCGAGGAGCAAAGGCAGATGGAACATTTTTAGTGAGAGCCAGGTTTGCTCCATGCTGAAGTCCAGAACTTGGCCCAAGATGTATTTTAGCCTTTTGTGTTCGGGGAGGGAATAGGTTTTGCGCTCTGTCCCTTGATTCTTTCCACCATGCTGAACCACAGAGTGCAGCAAGCAGTGGTCGCCTGTGCTGGCTCCATCAGAGCGCTGCTCTTTTGTTTCTCCTTATTTTGTTCTGACAGCACTTGCGTTCTGCAGGGTGGGATGTCAGCCTGCCTGGCTGCCCTGCAGTCCACCTAGACTTTTGTACTTTGTCCTTGAGCAGGATAGTTGTGTATCCTCACTGATATAAAGCAGAGGTCCCAAAACCTTTTGTCTATTCAGACCTGTGGTATTTTGCATGGATATTAGCTGGCAAAACTCCAACATTGGTAATTGCATCTGGCCATCTAATTAAAATTTTGTCTGTGCTTTTGAATGGATGTCGTATTCTCCTTCATATCCTGGCCTAACCCCTTGTACCTTGTCCTTGTGTGCTGTTTTAGCCAGCTGCCATGCTCCACCCTGGCAATGGATAGATGATGTGAGCGAGGTGTGTATATATGTTTATATATTGCCTGAGGAGTGGATTTAGTGGTGAGGAACGTGGTTATTGTCCACAGGTAGCAGCTAGATAGAAGATCATGAGGGCTGAATGCAAACAACTGCAATGACTGCTATGAAAGCACAGGTTTCTCTCTCCTGCCCCGACAGCCCATGACTCTCAGCAGCTGTGTCTCCCTCCAGGGGTGGTCAGTGCTGTCATCTCTAGAGCAGTCCCTCTGCCTTCAGCTCAGGTCTCCATGCCACAGGGGTGCTGTTTTTAAAGGTCCCTTGTCTTCATGGAGCGCACTGCCAGCACTGTGTACTGGCTGCCACAATGTCGCTCGGCGCCCTGGAAGAGGAGGAGCGTGAAGGCAGCCACATGAGAAACATTGGCTGTGCGACCCAGGGACTGAGACCATGATTCATAGTTGAATTGGTAGCTGGAGGAGATTCACAGCAAACTTGGGGAGGAGGGGAAATCTCAGAAGTCATAAATATCTAGTTTTACTTGCAGAGCTGATCATTTTATGCAAACAAAAAGTGCTCTCTCGCTAGAGGTCTACTTAGCAGTCACCTGTGGGGGCAGCTACTGTGAACATTTGGACTAGAAAGTGGCTTTTGTTTTAATGGTTTATCAAAAACATTTTTTAAACTTGCATTTTCCTGTAAGTAGGAAGATCTCTTAGTGGCACAGAACAACAGGTGAATGTGCATGCAGCAGACAGCAATATTTGACTTTCATCTTCTATACTTTGGCTTTTATCTGGAGATGCATAAAATTAAGTCTCGTGGCATTGTTGCTCCCTGCTCTCCATAATCTGTAGAATAATTGTTTACATCTTCTTTCCTTCAGTATTTGCTAGCAAGGGGCTAGATGGACCCACAGCCTGACCCAACCCAATCATTTTCATGTTGTTGTGGAACCGGTGGAGGGGTCAGCTAAAGCACAGTGAGGAAAGGCATTTGCTCAGCGTTCCCTTGAACATCCACGTTAGAGATGGAGCTGAATCCCAGATCTCCTGGACCTCAAAAGGCTAAGAGAGAGCCACAGGGAGCACTCAAGAGTGGGGTTTGTAGGGACTTGAGGACTGTTAGAGAGGAATGTTTCCATAAAGGTGAGCAGCACATTCACCTAATTCTTTGTGCTCAAGAGGAAAACATATTTTTTTGTCCTCCTTCCCCAACCTCCATCCTTGCCAAGGTCCCTTGGGGGAAATTCCTTCCCAACCACAACTATCTGCATCAGCTGCACCCTCATAACCCAGAGGGAAATTCCATTCCATCTTCAGGTTTCTGCACAATTAATGTCTGAGGTACTGGACTCCTCCCAGCTGTTTCCACCCACATCTCTTACAACCTGTAGCTTTGCACCTTAATTCTCACAAACATTGGTCTCAACTGGTTGCAGACCTTTCAGTGGATGCAGAACCCACCAATGCCTTGTTTCCATCAGCTCTGCCAAGGTGCTGGGAGACTCTGGCTCGCTCCCACCCATTGCTGTCTGAAAAGCTGTAGAGGTGTGAGGCAACAAGAGGAGACAGGAATGTGTGATAATTGAGAAGGAAACATACTTTAAGGAAGGGAGGGAACAGCCTGCGTTGGATGGAAGAAAGAGCATTCCAGAAAGTGTGCTGGCAGTAAGAAAAGGAGTTTCTGGCATAGCAGATTCATTGAGGCAGCGAGTGGGTGCCAGGGACATGTTGGGGAGTGAGACTGCATTGGCTGAGGAGACCGGACTCTGCCCAGATCACCTTGGCATAGCTGGTGATGCAGGGCTGCTTTCCCCACTCTCTATGCTGTATCTCTCTCCTTCCCATGCCAGGTGATGCGGTGTGCATTCAGCCTGGCTGCTGAATCGTATCTCCCTCTGACAGGTTTCTCCTCTTATGTTTTGGCAGTGCTTATAGTGCCTGTCATGTCAATAAAGTATTTTCCTAATTTGAATTTATATGAGCATTTGTGCAGGTTTATCCATGTGTAAGAGCATCTGCATGTGAGATATATTTATTTCAAGAGGGATGTGTGAGTGTTTACCAATAGCCAGGAGTTATGAACAAGTTGGTGCACCCATGCCCCCACACTAATCTTGTTCTGTTGATCCTCCTATTGACTTGTACAGCACCCAGCACGCTGGTGTGACAATGTTTCTTGTTCTGATTTTTCAAATGTGATGGCAGTTCCTGTTAAGCTCCACAGGGTGCTTAGCACCTCTGAAAATCAAGCCTTAAACAAATGCTCCAATGACCGTGAAAGCCAGACAGTTGCACAGCTTCCCTGCAATGAGATTCTCCTGACAGTGCACCTGTGGGCATAGACTGAAGATGCTGCTGGAGCATCTAGGGCCCTGGATGTCCAAATTTCCCTAAAGCTTGATGACTGAGCTAGGAAGCAGTGGCTGATTAAGTAGCACTGAGATTAGGGGAGGCTGAGCTAGTGATATTGGTGAGCATTGGGTCAGCCTCTGCAGATTTGGCAAATGGGAGCCATATGGGAATTTGTCACACTCACTGCTAGATCCGCAATGCAGGCATATCTCGTCTGGGACAGGCGTTTAGATTGAGCTTAGGCTGTCGTCACCCTGTTGTGGCACAGGCTAGCTGTTTGCTCCCTGCAGTCTCCCGAATGCTGAAGGCTTTGCACTGGTGTGGTCTGGCTATGGCTTCATCCCCATCTGTATCAGGCTTTTGTCTTGCTTTCTGATATTTGTCTTGTACTCAGTTGTTTCTCTAATAAGCTGCAGTTTTTCCTTCTTTCTCTTTGATCTTGCTGTGGTCTGCTGAGACCATTAATAAGCTTAATGGAGAAAACGTGCTTTTTGTTTTTGGCTTTGAGATTTTTTCCTTCCTTCCTTTGAAACTTTTTGGGGGGGTGAGGGGGTGCGTGGGGGAGAGAACTAAAGGAGAGAAGGCAAATTATCATCATTTTACCTGTCTTGCCACTTCCTTATCAAGATCTTGAGAATAAGGATGAAAAGGTGTTTCTTGATCTGTCCCTTCATCTCCCTATATTTATGACTGCTCCTTGGTCTCAGCCTCATCGCAGGCTAATGGCATATCCAGAATAAGGCTCTGCTTTGCTCAGAACCCAGCAATGAACTTGAGAGCGTGTATCACGCGTGGAAATAGGTCAAATCCAGATTTGCTTCTAGAACACGTGAATGCGTTGAGTTAATGAAATTTACACCAGGGATAGATCTGTCTCAGCCATATGTCCCAGAGCTAACTTGCTTCCCTCCCACCTTTTGAGACTGCTAATGAAGCGATATCCCCTGCAGAGAAAGCAGTATGTTAAAATAGGATTGTCGCATCCCAAGAGAATGGGTGTTAGCAGCAGAACAGAAGGAGAGGGAAAGATAATGGAAATCAATGTGCGTCAGGACATGATCTATGCTGTTAAAATCGATAGGAGTTTTTTCAGGGCCATGAAATTTGAAGTCCGGAACACATTCAATCAAGTTTTCAAAGTATCCAAGTTTAGGAGTTTTTCTTGTGTTGCATTTTGTAGCTTCTAAATTTTCTCTGACATATCCTAATTTATTTTGATTAACCACTGCAGAAGCTGGGATAGCTCGGGAATTTCCCTCCCCTTGGTTACCAGAGCATCCCAGCTGCCTGAATCCCGTGAGCCTGCTGGGGAGAGGAGTGGGGGCAGATCTGTCTTTAGACCTGACTGCGGGCTGGGGAGTAGGGTGAGGGGGTAATGAAGAATAAGAAAGTTGACTGCTCAAATGGGGGCACCATGCTTGTTAACTCCTAGATCATCCTGTCCTAATTATTATAATTAGTGATTTGATGAGGATCTGTTGACATAACGTTCCTCAAGGGAGCGTAGTGAGGAGGTTTGCCCAAGCCACGAAGCTACCAAGTGGTCTGCTACAAACACAGTTTTCTACATCAAGTAGGGCAGGGCAAAGGTAAAGGCATGACTGATAATTGGTAGCCTGGTACACCTGGACATTAGTGTCTGGTTACAGCTGGAAAAAATGCAGCATCTCACTGGCTTGCGAGCCAAATCTGCATTAAAATCTTGATGATGATGAGAGTGAAGGAGATACTTGTATCCTTACCCAGAGGTACCACCACTGAAATCACTGCTGATGTGCAATGCAGTTTCTGTGATTTTAGAGTTTAACAGGAGCTTTACTATGGCTACAATGAACATTGTGACTCTCAGCTCCTGATGTAATTCAATCAAAAAGGAACCAACAGGGAGGTGGGGAAAAAAGACATAAATCCTTAAATTCCATATAAAAATAGATAAAAGCAACTGGCTTAAAGGATTTTATTGAGTCTTATTTAAGAACTTTTTTTTAAAGGAGGAGAAAAGGAATTTAGCACACACACACTTTTACCTTTCTCATCAAAGGGTCATAAATTTTAGTGCAGGTCCAGATCAGAGCCAGATTCAAAAGGTCACCAACAGGGGGGAAATAATCTGAATAGGAGAGGTGGGAAGGAAGGCCAGCTATACAGCGTCCCCAGCATCCTCTAATCACATTTCCCTCTCCTTGCCAGATATCAAATAGAAGGGAACATTTGAAATAATACATCCATTAAGATACCTTCAGTGCCTGTCAGATTTGCTCTAAGAGGATTGTGCTTATTACACAGCGGTAAGGTTTTTATAATTTTTTTTTTATATAAAATTCCTTCGGAGCAAGCAAAATAAAAAGAGGTAGGAAGAAAACATGCCTCTTTCATGCCCTGGGTTGGGGCTGGGCAAGCAATTTAAAATTCTGCCCTGTGCTAGCCTTCAGCAAAGGACACGGGCATGAACAGGTTCGTCTCTACCTATCTTAAGTAGTGTTACTACCTGGTTTGGGCATATCTGGGGGCAAGAGGCAAAAATCTGAAATTGTAAGAAAAGAATATGACGGTGTCAGGGATGCGTGAGGCTGCAGTGTTTGGGCTACTGGGGGCTAGCCGTGCCCCTCAGGGTGGGCAGCCATCCAAGGTAGTGGTACCTGTTTGGCCAGGAGAGTAAGTGGTATGGTTGCTGATGTGAGGAAGGAACACTCCTGGAGTGATCTAGGGAATTGCTGCTTTTTTTTTTTTTTTTTTTTTTTTTTTTTTTTTTTTTTTTTTTTTTTTTTTTTTTTTTTTTTTTTTTTTTTTTTTTTTTTTTTTTTTTTTTTTTTTTTTTTTTTTTTTTTTTTTTTTTTTTTTTTTTTTTTTTTTTTTTTTTTTTTTTTTTTTTTTTTTTTTTTTTTTTTTTTTTTTTTTTTTTTTTTTTTTTTTTTTTTTTTTTTTTTTTTTTTTTTTTTTTTTTTTTTTTTTTTTTTTTTTTTTTTTTTTTTTTTTTTTTTTTTTTTTTTTTTTTTTTTTTTTTTTTTTTTTTTTTTTTTTTTTTTTTTTTTTTTTTTTTTTTTTTTTTTTTTTTTTTTTTTTTTTTTTTTTTTTTTTTTTTTTTTTTTTTTTTTTTTTTTTTTTTTTTTTTTTTTTTTTTTTTTTTTTTTTTTTTTTTTTTTTTTTTTTTTTTTTTTTTTTTTTTTTTTTTTTTTTTTTTTTTTTTTTTTTTTTTTTTTTTTTTTTTTTTTTTTTTTTTTTTTTTTTTTTTTTTTTTTTTTTTTTTTTTTTTTTTTTTTTTTTTTTTTTTTTTTTTTTTTATCTCTGATACCTTTTTCCCAAGGCTACTGGGTCTGGACCGGAGCTCTGTCCAGCTCCAGCCATCAGCCTGGTGGACAAGCAGGACTGTGCTCCTGTTCCTTGCTGTAGGTAGTGGACCAGTGAGAGGAGTAGCTTTGTTTAAGACAATGGTGAGACAAGAGCTGCTTTCTGGGACGACAGCTGGAGCATCTGATGCCTGTCTCTTTCCTACCCCTCAGCTTGCTCCGGTGCCATCTTCTCATCCTTCCCTCACTGATCCTTTCTTCATCCCCGCATCTTCGGTGACTACCTTGATTCTTGTTGGTAGTTTCCGATGCTCAGTCTTTATCTTCACTTCTGATGTTGCCTCTAACTTCAAGGCTTGCCTACCTGCACCCCTGTCCTGTACAACTGCATCTCTCTGATGGTAGATAAGAAGAGTTGTCCACATCACAGGTTAGGCAGATGTTCTCCCTGACATTCTGAGATCCTTCAAAGAAAGATTCTAAAAGTGCTCTGTGTTTTTATTGTTATGAGCATAATCGGGCAAATCAGAACCCTGAGCATGCACTGAAAAGATGAAAAGCTCTGAGGATGAAAAGCATTATAAAAAGGGGCTAAGCATTTCTACTATAGATCAGTGAAGATGCCTTTTCTGTCTGAATAACTGTTGCACTGGGAGTCCCTACTTCAGGGTTGCACCTCTGCCACTTTGGACAGAGACAGAAACCACCTCTCCCTTCCTCTTCCTTTTATTATTTCAGTCTGAATCTGTCAACAGATGAGCGTTAACAGTGTACATGGGCAGGAGTTTTATTTAACGTAATGCCTTTTCCTCATCATCACCATTTTTCATTTAATCTTTCAAAGTCATAATTATCTAATATTAATGTGCTCACCATCATAACATTCACAGGAAGACAGCAGGATTTTTGTCCATAGAGACAAAGATCTCCGAAATTAATATAATACTTGCTCAGGATTGTTTTCAGCCTTATAGTTGCCCTCAGCCGGAGGGACCCATCTGTTTAAAAATATCAGATACTAATTACCCAAAGAGCCATTATTCTGCTGTAGGATTGAGTGAAGTTGTCCTTCATACATCATACACACCTACATATCATTTCAGGCTTCACTGTTTTTATGTGTCTTCAAAACATTAAGAGATATTTTATATCTATTCAAGAAGGGAAAGAAGAGAGTGACTGTCTCTGGGAACTGATACAGAAATGGCATCCATTTTTCTTGCAATGAGGTATTTGGGAAAATGGGCACCAATCTTGTCCCCACCTTCCTTCAGAGCTCTAAGGGGAAGGTGGTGGCCAGATTTGGAGATGGGTGACAATGTTAGAAAAAAAGGCTATGGCCTGTGAAGCTTTGGATATGCAGGATGAAGTTGTATTCCTGATGTAGATAGTTCATAACTACAGAGCCTTAGTTGTGGGTCTTAGTTTTAACTGCCCTCTACTCCAAGAGCTGTGGAGAAAGCTGGCTGCTGGATCTGGTATTATGAGCTGGTATAGGGAGGTGGAAGCAGAACGTGAGGTTTCTTTACCCTTTACTTTCTCCTGATACAAGTTGAAAATCCTCCCTAGAAAAAAGAACAGAGAAAGTTGACTCCTGGCTAAATTTGACTCTAAATAGATGTTTCGTATCTCCCTAAATTGTTCGCGTTTCTCCATATGGTGTTCAGCCCACGCACTTTCTATGCTAACTGGGTGTGACGCATTGCTGGGAAGTGTGAAACACGACAGCGGCAGGTATATGATAGAGGTCCATAAAGACCCGGTTTCATTGGTTTGCAGCAGAACATAATGCTGCTGTTGCTGGGGAATAGCTAGCTTGGCTGCAGTGAACCTGTTTGATAGGATTATAGACCTGCATTAATGGAGAAATGACAAACCCTCTCTTTTTTTGCGTTTGATTCATCAGAAGCCAAACACTTCCTATAAAATTTCATTGGCTACTCCATAAAAATATAGGTAATAAATGTCACTTCTTTTACATGAAATAGTGAATTATTTACTGGAAACTATTACTTGAAAGCTGGGCCTATTTAAAACCTCGTGACATGCTCAGCTCATCAGTTCTAAGCATGTCAGGGTTTTCATTTGAAAAGAGCAGCATTAGAAAAGAGCCAGATTTGTGCCAAATGTTAGAATAGGGCCCGTGTACAGCTGTGGTCAGGGACTGATGCGAGCTAAAGCAGTACAGGAACCTTGGCATCTCCACGACTTGCAAATTCTGTGCTAGAACTTTAACCTCTGTGTCTAGAAATGGGTGAGGAGTGCTTTGGAGTGTTTCTTTTTTTTTTTTCCCTTTGGTTTTCTGTTACTTCTATGGGAAAGGTCTTTTTGAAATGGCTTTGTTGAAATTGTTCTGCAAGTGAGTGTGCACGCATGAGGTGTGCTCACAGCCATTTTTAGAACATGTAAAAACACGGTTTTAAAGAAATTTTTGCTGTCAAAAATAATTTCTGTTGCAAAAGTTTTTGTGTATGTTACCAGTGTTTGACTCCTCAAAAAAGAAAGAAACCACTTTCTCTTATTTGTCGTCTTTGTTCTTTTCTCTGTGTTGATGAAAAAGTATTTTACTCCAGGAGAATATTTTTGATGAAAAAAAATTGACTTCTATGTTCCTTCTTGCACGTAATCTCTCTTCTTTCTCACTCTCAAGGTCATGCAATAGCTTGTATTCACCAAAGTCAGTGGAGTTATGCAGGATTAAAGCAAAGGGAAGTGAAGCCAGAAGTTTTGCGTGGAGAGGTGTGTCTGTGGATGCTCAGATGCTATGTTTTAGGACTGGGTTGTGCAAGCGCTCAGAAACATGCATTGCGAGTTGTCCCATGAACTTCAGTAGCACTGTACATCATGCTGCCTTGGCTCGTTTGCCAGCACAGACAGACCTGTGATTTTTGTAGGCTGCTGGAAGGCTCCGTGCTCAGAATTTATTTGCCCCTGACAACCTTTGCTGTATTCCCTTCCAAATGGTACTGTCAGGAGCCCATGTTGATCATGTGATGTAGCCAAATATCCATCTTCTTGCCGTTCCCCAGCACAGCAGGGTCGATAATTAAAGTCCTTTATTCTTATCCATGACATAGCCCAACAGTGGAAGTAATTGGAGGCTCCCACAGGCCACATGGAAGTCTGAAATGGCTGCTGGTTCCATTAATTTTCTTCATGTGTCAAGACAGGTGCAGAATGAGCCTAATTAAGCTCAGATGTTCAGAAAAAGGAAGGAAGGAGCTGATTTTTTTTCTGCCGAAAGGAATTCACTACCAGCAGCATCTGTCTGGTAGGTGTAGAGGGGAGAGAGGAAAAGAGAGATGTGAGAAATGCTGGACAATTAGAAATTGCTTGCTAAGGACAGGAGGGAAAGAAGTTGAAACCAGCCATGTCAAAGTCCCTCATGCCTGAAATTCCCACCTGGGTGACAGGGCTGCTTTTGTGTTTGCAGCCAATTTTACTGCAGGTAGGGTCAGGAAGCAGCAGACACCTCCTGTGACCCCAATGGACTGAAATGAGCCATAGGAGACTGGAAAGGTCAGAGCTACTGTTTTTCTTGGTGTTGGGCTGGGTTGCAGGTTCAGTTCCCCAGCTGTCTGACGTGGGGATGATGATGTTCATGCCCAGCTACTTTAAAACCCGAAGTAAAATGATGGGACTTTGCATTTTGTTGTGTACAGCTCATCACATCCAGGTCTTTAAAGCGTTCTGCAGACCCAATTAGTTTTTAGAGATTCCCTTTTCTCTCCTCTCATTGCAGGAAGGAAGGGAAAGATCACTGGCTATCCCAAAGTTTCATCAAAAAGGTCCTTTTCCAGGACTGATTTTTGTGGCATTGCATGACAAGGCTTAGGAGACAGAGCAAAACTGAGAGGAAAATCCAGGAGTCCAGACTTTCCCTCTACTGGCAGATGAAGATTTGTCTTGCTCTTGGGATCTATGTATCTCTAAACCAGGACTTCAAATGCCCTAGCCTGATATTTAGAGACACTTTTGTACCTTAGTATATAATCTTAAGTGTAATATGACCATGGAAGATGATGCTCTTTCATCCGAAATGATCTTTTTAAGAGCATTTTTCTGTCTCCCTTTTATTCCCCCCCACCTCCTGTCTGCAGCTCTTACTCATTTTCAGGGCTCCTTGTGAAAGTATAATGTAGCGTCTTGCTCACACTCCACCTTGAAAGTAGCCAGGTTGTGCAGGTTGTGTTTGTTGCCCTCTTTACCCAACTTTGGTTGATAGAAACCTTCTCATTCTAAACCTAAATATATTCATGGAAACGTTATATTTACTTATTCTTGCTTGCATCTAGACATGCCTGTTTTAAATTATTTTTCATTTTGATTGTAGTTACCACCTGTGTGTGGTTTGTAATTTTTTTTTTTTAATATATATACACACACCCCCCCTGCTTCCTTGTTTGGTCTTTTTAGGCTGAATGCAATGCTTTTTTTTCTTGGATTGAATGGGCTGTGTACTGAGTCTGCATGTGGTGAAGTGGGCAGTATTTGTAGCAGGGGAAAGGGAATGAGGACAAATGATGTTCGCGGGTGAGAAATCTTATTGTGGAGGCAAGTCCTCTGCTGTCCTGTTGCTAGCTACCCCGTGGACCAGGCAGCAACAATGCAGTTTTGTGGGTAAATTCAAAGAGCTGAGAGAAGTCCAGGTTCCAAGGAGAAGCAAGAATGAGACTTTCTCCTAACACTGTGTAGAAACCCAGGCAGACTAAGACTGAGCCAGACCTTGCCTTACCTCTTCCTTTCTCCTCATACTTTTCCTGGCATGGAAGAAATAGGATGAAGGCCAAGTTAGGGCAAGCTAGAAATGAGAGCTTTGAGGCTCCTATAAAAGCTGGCCAGCTCCATCTTAAAAGGGCAATACCTGGATGAAGCTGTTCAGGTGAATAACTCCACTGCCTTAACCAAGAATTCCCCGCAGGGCAGGGCAGGGTCTGTTTGAAGCCCTAGCTGTTTACATTCACTTACAAGCTTAAGGATGGAGACAGCCAGTTTTAAGTACATTATTAACTAACAGTTTTTAAGAAGGACAAAGCAGGCTCAGCCTGTATTGTCCTGGAGGAGACACCCTCTCCTTCTGCCATTACAGAGATGGCAAGACCACCGATCTTGCAGCACAGCCAGAGGTGCTCCTAGGGTGTTGCTCCCCCCGTGGCAGTGATGAGAACAGGGTCTCCCAGATTGTTGGTCTCCCATCCTGTAGTAGGAGGACCGAGGACTCTTCTTTGTCCTCAGTAGCAGAATTGACTCTACCCAGCAGTCCTAGTATGACTGAGTCACCGTATGAACCAAACCTTTCATAAAGACATGTTGCAATGCAAAGAGGTGGTCCTTTGTGATCGGTCAGAGCGGTAACGTCATCAGAGAAAGAATTTGTTGCTTGCAGGGTGGATGCGCTGGAACAGCTCTCCCAGATCCTGGTTCCTGTGGGAGCAGCTGCTCACATCTCTGTCAGTTCAGAGCTCGTGTGTGTGAGTTGCAGAAACAGCCCTGAAAGAACAGCAGCAGCATCTCTCTGAACAGCCTGGCCACCACAGGAGAGAACTATAGGATGCTTTCATATGTGTCCTTAATTAATGAGCCCATACAGAGAAGTAGCAAGTTAAAGTGCCCTCCCTAGCATTTTGTCTGAGTCTGTCTAGTCCCATGAAACTCTCTTGAAATCCAGTCATTTGATGTGAATTCTTCTCTCTCTCTTTTGCTGGAGAGTTTTTTCAAGACATAGTTGATACAAAATCCTCGGTTAGCATTGAGATCCTCATGGTCCCCCTGCTGTCATCAAAGCAGAATATTATTCTAACCTTAAGGAGCCACCAGAATATAATTTGAAATTCTGGTGGTGTACAACAGAAGTCCCTACAGCTGCAGCTCGCCTTCCCTGATGGAGTATGCAGCCATGCATCCTCAGTCCCTCGTCATCCAAACTGGTGTTCTGTTGGAGCAATTTCAGCTATTCTCTGGCCCACGCTGCAGTTTATTTGCCATGGAGACCAGACCACAGAACGGAGGGAGCATACCTCACTGCCGTCCCACGGAGGTGGGTGGTACGAGCTTGGACTGCACACTACAGGGAGCTAGAAGAAACCCTGGGATCCCTCGTCTAGAAGAGCAGTCAAATCCTATAGTTACAGTCTGGAAAGCTGGGGAAGGCAGTATGGTCTGTTTGTCCTCTTCCCCAGGTATCTGCCAGTGACCAACAGTGGGATAGGTGGATGTCTGTCTTTTCCAAAAGAGCTGCTCTTAATGTTATTTGTTGATGATGTTAGCACAAGTAGTCGTCTGTAATCTCTGGACAGAGAAAAACCTTCCTCAAGCAGCTGCCTGGGAAAAAGCAACAACTGAGGTGTTGCTAAATGCTTTTGCTTCCTTCCCCTTGGTTGTTTGAAGAGTCTTGTCAACTGCAAGAGTGAGGAAAGGGAAAAAGTTTAATTTGCACGAAAGTAATGTTCAGTACCTGGGTCTCAGTGTATCTTACCAGCACAGATGTTCCTCTGTGGTTCTCCCTCTGTTCAATAACTTTCAGAATTCAATTAGGAATTGGGTGATTCACAGTATTTAGAGCCTATTTTGTGAGGAAACGAGCAGGACTTTTCCAGGGCTGCCCGGGTTGACTTCACACCTTTGTCTTTGCCGCTGTTTCCTTAGGTAGTGCAGTGCACCAGCCGCTGCCAAGTGTCCCTGATTTCGGCAGTGTCTCTTTGCTGTGCCTGCCTTGCAGCCTTCAAGTGCCTGCTGTCAATCATCCCATCTTTTTTTTCTCCCTTTGCTAGAAAAGACTGGTACCTTTCTTGTCTCTGCATGGGTTAAAGCAGTAGGTTGCTTGTGTAATAAACAGAGGGACATACAGTACCAAACACATCTGCTCTTAACCCCCTCAGCCCTCCCTTTTAATTTAGATGTTCGGGGTAAGGGTAGCAGGTTTTCCCTTCTGACTTCTTGGTATGGCTAAGCCACTCAGGAATGTTTGCTGGCAGTGTGACGCCTTCCATACAGACGACACGTTCAAAGATGCCAGATGAACTTCTGATGGCCACAGATGGGATCAGAGACAAGAAATGTCATCAGGCACAGACCTTTACCTTCTCCCCCCGGGTGCTAAATTAAAAGTCCTGTTGCTCAAACTGAGAGGTAACAGCAGGCCAGCCCCGGTCTCTGCTGAGACAGTCTATTCTGAGCAAAGGGGGGACTGGGTCTGCTGAGCCGACTTTAGCTTTGCCCTTTTCACGTTGCATTTAGCTCAGCAGGGTTTTACATTTTTGTCACTTTCAGAGTGGCTTGTCTTGGAGACCTTTGTGAAAACCTCCCTCCATGGTCTGTAGGGGACTGTGCATCCACAGATCATGTAGGCAGGTAATTACCAGGAGGAATGGAGAGAGAAGCTCAGAAATGGGGTAAAAAAAAAAAAAAATTGAATACTTGGGAGAGTGGGATGCCCCAGCCACAGATATTTAATTCTAGAGATTGAGTCAAATTAGTTTCTTTCCATTGTACTGAAGGGCACCAAAGCACTTTGGCCACACAGGCTATCCAGTCGGAGAAAAGACCTGATTTCTGTAGTGCATGTCTTGAATGAAAGGGTAAAAGGCTCCAGGCAGCCTCGGGTGCCGGACAGTTAGGAACAGCCCAGCACAAGCAAGGAAGCGTGCAACCCAGACGTGCAAAGAATTGCCTTCATTTTGTTTCAGCATTTGAAAACAGAGTGGAGGAGGGGAGATATGTTTCAAAATCTTTCAATTTTCTAAGCAAAATCAGTTTGAAAAACCATCACAGGATGGATTCCCTCCTGTAGCCAGCTCTAGTGAGGCACTATTTGTTCTGCAGATGACTTTTCGTAGGTCTCAGCCCATGTCTTGTTGCTTAAGCTAAAAAAGGACCTAACAGATGGGTTCATGAATACATTTAGCTTAGACATGAGAAGGTTTTTATAAGCAGTGATGTAACAGGAACAGACTCAAAAAAAAAAAACAAACCCAACCTGTTTTTAGGTGGGACTTGGTCAGCTTTCAAAATTGAAATGGTTTGCTTCAGTGTTGATATTTGTATTTTATTTTATCAGGTGAAAAATTAGAATTTAAATGGTCTCACAAAGAAACATCAGAGACTATTATTCTAAAACTGCCAAACCAAGACATCTCATCATTGTCAACATTCTTTTATATCCCCTGGCCAAAATTAGCACAATTTCACAACATATTTTGATTTGGAAAGAATGACATTTTCAAATGGAAAACAGTTCCATTCAAGTCCTCGTTCATTTTACTGAAAATGAATTTTTGGTGGTCGTTTCATCCACTTCGCTTTCTGTGAATACTCCATGATGGCAACTTTCTGAAACATGTTTATTGGCAACGTGATACTAAAAAATAGTTTCTACTGATAAATCTTGGCCTAAAGCTTGTCAGTTATGAGTGTCTGGGAAGTGTATTTGGAGCAGCTTTGATTCTTGTCTGTGGTTACATGGCATATTTTAAATCCCTGATTGGATAAGCATAAATCACAGCATCAGTTTTCCTGTATAAATGTTTATGATTATGAAACTCAGAATTTCTTTTTCAGCAATGTATCCGCTTAAAACACAGTGTCTAAGACACTTTTTCCAGGCAATTCATTTACTATGATTCTTACAAAAAAACCCAAACATGACGAGCCTCTGGGCACTTATTATCTTTAGAGCTTTTATCCATTTTCTTTTATTGCCTACATTTGTTTGTTACTTATACCTGTTGTGCTTAATTTAAATTGAGATCACAAGTGCTTTTTAGCAGCACTTATCTTGCCATGTGTATATACAATTCCTAGCATAATAGGAGCCTAATCTGGATAGCGTTTTCTGGCATGCTAATAAATAACAACAGTGATGAAATAATATTGTATCGTAATTGTAGTGGGTGTGTTGGCGACTGCTCATCTGATATCCCAAGGCAAGAGGCATTAGACTTACTAACTGGGTCTTCTCACTGTTACTTAACTTGAAGAAGGTGCCTCCTAAAGGTTTGCTTCAAAAATGGTATTTAATTTATAATTACTCATTTTTCTGACAAAGATAGGGTTCTATCACTTAACTGTAAGGCTGAATTTTTTCATTCAAGAATGGAATTAGGGATACTTTTTCCTCTGTCACTGTCACCAGACTCAGATTGATGGCTACTTTAGTCCGGGACTTCCAACGGCAAAGCCCGGTGCTGCGCTTTCTGAGGACAAAAAGTGTGTCATTCCCACTAAGGCCAGCAATGAAATTATATGAGGGCATTCCCTTCCATCAACAAGCTGCTGTGGACGGAAAGAAGTCCCTCTGAAATGAAAGTGAGTCTTTGGGCCAGCTTTTCTGAGCTTTGTACCAAGTCTCTTGCGCTTAATGTATAGCCTAAGGTAGGAGTCTATATCCCCTTTAAACCGTTTATCCTAAAGAGCTCAAGATGCATATTCTGCCTCTGTGAACGCTCCCTCTTTTGGGGCAATCCTAAACTCTCTGCCTCTGTAATACCTCATAGTCATGAGTTCCACTGCCTAATTGCACTGCATGTGAAGAGTATTTCCTTTTATCAGTTTTAAATGAATATCCTTTTAATTTAATTGGATTCCTGTATTATGAAAAGTAAAACCAGGACCCTCCGGCTGACCTTCTCTGTGCCATTTATTACCTTACATGCCTCTATCATGTCACCTTTTATTCATCTCCTCCCCAAACTAATCTAGTCTTAATATTTTTAATCTCTTCTAATATAGAAGCCTTTGCAATCTTCACATCATTTTCCTTATGGGTCTTAGATCCTCAGACCTGCAGTAAAGCCTCAATGTCCTAAGCAAGCTGTTAACATTGAAAACTGTGGCAAGCATTTAATGAAAATTATATAGTGATGCGATGAGTTATTCTAGCTTTCTGGATCATTATAATGACATAGATGGTCTTTCTGCTAGTCTTACAATCCAATACGCTAAATCTTATTAATAAGCATCTTCTCAATTGAAATCAATGATGCATGGCATTACCTGACATAAATGAAGATTTGAGAGTGACCTATGGCCGCAGATCAGCTAACAGCGAGCTCTCAAACTTATAGGTGCTTATATATTGGAAATAAAGGCCTATATACAACTTTGCTCCAGTGCTTTCAAGGGATAATACTAGCCAAGTGTGTTACCACAGCATAGCCTATAGGTCAAGCTTAATCCATCCCAAAACATTTCTACTTCTGGTAGATGCCTTGCTCTTAGTCCCAAAGTAATAAATCCAATTGCCCTTTCTCTTCCCCTTCCACAAATCCTTAATGATACCAGCAAATGCAGAGATTTATGGAACTAATTTGCAACTGGGTTTTTTGGCAGGAATGTTCTTGTCACACTACGTCAAAACAGCATTCGAAGTGCTCCCTGTTCTCTCATGCTGTTCCCCGGTGGTGTTGCGTTAGAGGTCCTTCTAGTTTAGACTGAAATATACTGTCCTCGCTGCACATTTCAGGCTGGATGAACCCACTGTATGAAGTTATTCCAAATTTAACCATTCTCATTAAAGTCAATGGAGTTATTCCAGATTTCTAATGAGATAATTGGTATTCAAGCCTGGCTATTTTCCCAGAGAAATAGCCTTAGATGATCAAGCCATTGGTCTACCACAGCAGTGTCTACCTCCCACAATAAATGGCTCCAGATGCTAGAGGAAGTCACCAGTGGATAATTAGAAGAACTGTTATCTCATAGGGAAAGCTTCTTCCTAACATGCACCAATTAGAGGCTGGCCTGAGCACTGAAACGTAAGGGTTCATATCCTTTAAAAAAGTAGGAACAAAAGCTGATTACTGAGTTCTACCCTTTGTCTTTAAGTCATCTTTCTTGAGGCTTAGTGCTAATTGCATAGCATTTAATTGTCTTGTATTTTTATTTGTAATCCATTTTTTCCACCGATCAATAGAGTAATTCAGATAAAAGATTGGGAATCAGATCCTGAGCTACAGAAAATTTATCATTATCTATTGATTTCTGTGGCATCACACTTGCCTTTAGCAACTGAAACTCTTGTCCATATTATGAAAAAATATACTAATACAAAATGGAATAAATGAAGAGAGTAGGAATTGCACAATGGATTTAAGTAACAGTTAGTACATTTTTGGGTGGCCTTTCTGATCCAAACAGGAACTGTTGCATTGTAGAAGCAATCAGCTTTTGGCATCCCCTCAAAACCCCTAATACAACAGCAAAACGGAGCCTTCAGGACTATTCATGGCTCTTAATCATCTAACCATGGGCATAACTATAAATATATGTGTGTGAAAATGGTATGTGTGTGTCTCTATGTATGATGTATGTATTGTTATTAGATCTCAAATGAAGCACCAGGAGACTGCTCTTATTGCTTTGGTCACTAATTACATAGAAGTTGATTGCATCAATCATCTCCCTGTACATCCAGCTGAGGCCAGTTTGTAGCTATTTACAAGGTGATGGAAAGAAGAATAGGAAAACAGTTAACCAAGAAAGGCTGCGATTACTTTGCTTAGCGTTATGCAAAAGCATACTTTGCTTATGTGCCTGTTCAATCTGTGACTCCATAGTTCTGGCATGTGCATGTATTCATATCCTCTCCAGAACCCTGTCCTTGCTCATGCGTACCGATCTATATTGACTCAAAGACCTTGAATCAATGCTTGCACACATGCCTAATATCTGTTCCAGTTTTCCAGGAATGCTCCTGAAATCACAGTCATTTCATGCAAGGAACCAACAGGAATTAATGGCAGAACTTTGACTTTCATGCTGTCATGTGTATCCTCCCTTCTGCCTGCTAGTGTGTGAGCATGCACACACTCCCAGGCTTTTATAGAACATATATGCAGATAAACACAGTGCAGAAGCCTGATTTTACATTCACCCTAAATTTCAGCCCAGCCTGGAATCAGATCTTTGTACTGCCACAGATTACCAATAAGGCCTTGGTCATGTCATCTAGTGTCTTTGGGGGGCTTTGTTTCCCAGTGATAACACAATGTCCTGTTTCCTTTAGGATAATAAAAGCTCCTTAAGGAAAAGGGTCTTTTTTTATCCATTTGTAATGTGCTTCAGTGTAGAGAGGCCATAGTTTTAGCTGGAATTTGCAGGTGTTGAAAATGTGCACCAACCCTTATGTTTGCCTGAAGTCCTCTGCGCACTGGGGTCTCAAAGCTGTTCTCTCTCAGCCAGAGCGCGGGCACCCATCCCAGTTGTGGAGCTGGATACTGAAATGCTTTGAGGTCCCTTTGGCTCCTGCTCCCCTGTTGAAACCGCTAGGAAAGAATTATTATGTTGTGATTTTAAAAGGAAATTGGAAATTCCCTCTTTACTGCCTTCTAAATGAACCTTATAATTTTTTCCCTGTCTGTTAGTGACACTATTCAATTCTCTCCCTGTCAAAATGTACTGGTGAAGAGCAGGAGTGCAGTCAGTGGCAGGAAGGATTTATCGTCCTGTCTCCTGCAAGCGACCAGACGCCTGCCTGCAATCTTCTGTTGTGCAGGGCTGGGTACATCCCATCTGCCAGACTGAACAGCAGCCTGGGATGTCCTGCCATTGCCTTTCCACTTGCTCTGTAATATCCCTCGTGTGGGGCTTGCCAGGGCTCAGCCCAGTGCTGTTCTGCACAGCCTGTTGAAGTTGAGTCCTCAGAGCCTTTGCTTTCTTCTTTCTCCTAGGAAGGACTTTATTAAGCTGCAAGTTAGACTTGGAAAACTCAGTTCATTACAGTATTCATCTCTCTGATAGTTGAATTGCAGAATGAGGAAAGCATTTAATAGTTTTCTGCCTTTCTCTGCTGTGGAACAGGCTCCTCTTTCGTATCCATTTGTACATCTCTGAGATAGTCTGATTACTCTTGTGAACAGAATGAACATCAGATGAACACACCACCTGGATATGATCAATGTAAATTTTCAGCTTACACTAATATAACATGGGACCCTGGATTAGAAGCAATCATCTGGCTCATCAGATATAGTCCCCTGCAAATATGCAGTCCCATAATAGATGGGTCCACGAGCATCTTGAAAATCTCCTCTCTGTGCACAAGTCTTAGAAACATTTCCCTAGGATACACTCATGCTAGGATAATACATTTAAAACAAGACCAAAAGCTCCCAAGCTAAAGTAACCTGAGGGAAGAAAGCAAAACAGATCAAGGACATGAAAAATGTCCTAAGTTGCTGAAATAGCAGGGAATTTGTTAGGCAATAAATGATCCTATGAATCTTGCATGCAGGGTTGAACATTGAGGGTTTCTTGCCGTTCTCTGGTGACTTTGTTACCAGTCATTTGTAAGAATGCAGCATGGGACTGGCTGGAAAGCAAGCGTGTTGTGGCATTTAGCTACCTGCAGTTACTAAGGAATGCAGAAGCGAGTCCTGCAGCCCTGGTTGCCTTGACCTTGACTTTCCTTCTTGTTTCTTCTGTGTTGCTTTTCCGAGACATGAGCACCATTGAATTCAGTGGAAGAGAATGGGTAATCGGTCCCTTGGTCTCTGGCGTGATGCGCGCTGTGACGCACGAGCTGGGAAAGCGTCTGAGCTGCGTGTGCTGTGCTGGATGCTGTCAGCATGGCGTTCGCTGCAGGGCTTGGCTTCATCAGTCGAAGGCACAGTGGGAAGGGTGGCTGTGTCTCTCAAGTCTCGAGGTTAACAGCATGATTAAAATATTAAGAAAGCAAGTGTCATCGAAGTGAAATATTGTGCCCCTGCCAGCATAAATCCCTGTGCCGCTCCTAGTGTTATCTGACAGGTTCCTCCAGAGATCACAGTGCCCATCTCTGCAGGGGAAGTCACTCACCAGGATAGCAAATGGAGCTAGTCAGACTCATTTGCTGCTCCCTCTGCCTGGTTATGCCCTGCTGTAGTTCACTTGGCATCTGCCGAGTGAATCCTGAGAGAGGGGAGAGACGTCTCCATCCATTTTCCTTGCTGGTGTCCAAGGTGTGCAGGTCTGGCTCATGCCAGAGGCTGGAGAGGAGGCTCAAGTTCAGAGCAGGACAGCCCATCTGCCCCGCAGACCATCCCTTTTGCCACAAGCTCTCTGTTCTTGCATCGCTCTGGAGAAAAAGAGATACCTAGAGGTAGATACATGAAATCCCTGTCTCCCTGTGACACCATCTGCCAGGCTAAAGCTCTCCTTTCACCGAAAAGCATGGGCTGAAGGTGGAGAGGCTCTCTGAATCAAGAAGGATGGCCTCAAGACCCAGATCCCCTTCTCCTCCACTCAGTCTTTACAGATGTGTGTGAAATCAGCACTTCCTTAGTTATTCATGTGTCCTTTCTCTTTGTCACAAGCAGTTAAAGTAGGCTTGAAATCTGGAGCAGTCCCCAAAGTACACCACTAGCTTTGATGAAGCAGGGAATTTAAAAAAAAAAAAAAAAAAAGGGTGGGGAGAGATCTGAATACAGAGATTTTGGGTCCATTTATCCCTCAGTACCATCAGAGCTGATGATGTTATAATGGGATTACCGTTGTAAAATAGATAAATATCTCACTTGTATAGTAGTTTTGTTTAGGAGCTTCGGGTATAGTTCGATCCCCCTGGTGCTGAGAGAGGAGTAAGGACTCAGTAGAAAGATGGTCTTCTCCTCAGACGCTTTAAATTAAATGTGCCAGGAGATAAAAGAGTGAACACAGACAGAAATGAGGCAAGGAGCAAGGGTAGTTTATGATGATGGGCTACAGATGCAGCCCCCAGGTAAAGCTGCTTGTTCACTGGCTGCTTTGCAAGGGTGTTTTCAGGAGAGCTGTGAAGGGGAACAAGGATTTGGCTTTGCGCATGTTTGCGGGTTGCTTCTGTGGGCCATGAGAAAGCTCCAAAATGCCAGACAAATGATATAATAAGCATCTAGGGCTTGGCACCGCTATGTCTTTGGAAGACACATCAATAACTCAGCAGCCAAGAGGTAGAGGGAGGACAGGAGATGAGTAAACCAAAACAGCTGCTTGTGTCAGCCTGGCTGGGGGACCAACTTCATACCGATGCTTCTGTTTTAATCTGTAATTAAAATTGCAATTGAAAACAGGGCTTCTGGAGGATGAGTGGATCCTGCAGTGATCATCACAGCCTCTTTAGAACCGGCAGATTCAGTGCTTATCAATCTCTGCCAGTGTTTCACCATCACACAAAAAATTACAAGCAGCATCCTTGTTCCAAAAGCCCAGGCCAGGGATTTGGCCAACTGGCAGATCTGGCAGGGCTGAGCAGCGGTGCAGCCAGCCATAGGGGTACGGAGCCCAAACAGAAGCAGGTGCTTGGATGAGCGGGATGGAGGTGGAGGCAATGCCAGCACAGCTAAGCTCGCTTTTGTGGGAGGGCTGCTGACCTCAGCTGGCATAAGCTGGAGGCAAATCGGGGCTAGAGTTTATTTAAGCGCTGCCGGGGTCCCATCTCCATGGCAAAGGCATTTGCTGAACAGAGTGGGAAATGGGGCTAGCAGGAGGATGGGGTGGGGGAAGGAGCAGGGCTGCCTGTCTTGCTTGTTAGTAGAGACATGACTTCTAGTAGCTGGGCAGAGGGAGGAGAAGTAAATTTCTGAGCTTAGTCTTGGCTTCTACATGCCGGTCACCAATGTTGCTCTGTTTAGCTGAACTCTTCTGCTGATCTTTCCCTCCTCCTTGGAGTAGTTTTTCTCTCCCTCTCTCTTTCCTTCTACCGCTCACTGCTTAGACAGCAGCGGCAGTCACTGAAAGAAAAACAGGTTTAAGTGCCTGAGGCTCTGTGAAGCCTCTGAACTTCCTAATGTTTTCAAGACAGGGGAAGTGAGAGCTGACAGGGTCTGTCATGGTGAGCTATACCTGTTGTGACAGGCGGTGCCTCTAGTCCTCCTCTTTGGGAAAGTGGAGGGAGAGAGTGGCAGGCTTGACACAGCACCTGACGTGGCCCAACCCGTCAGCGTCTCCGCTTAGGAGTGATGGGAAACCAGGGATGGTCCCTCGGCATGTGGAGGGAGGCAGGAACCAGCAGCAAAGCCTCCGGCTGGCTGCTTTCCTTGCTTACCCTGAACAAGTACATGAGTCCCCGCATTCGACGGCCCTCGCATCCCTGCGTCCAGGTGAGATCTCTAGAGGCAGCAGCTCCTTAACTGCTGAGGGCAACAGGTAGGGCCTGAGAGGGCTAGCGGTGAGGGCAAGTGGCTCACTTGGGTAAGGAGCCGTGAGCCTGCCGGCCGTGCACTGCCCTGAGAGCAGAGGGACGCAAGTTCCTGTTCTCGCACCTTAGGGTTAACTCAGACTCATTTTTTGGAAAGCAGCCCTACCTTTTCAGGGAGTTTATGGCACTAGTCATAAACTAGTCATTTTCTACCAGAAAAAAAATTATTCCTCCCAGGAAATCTCCCCTTCTCTGTTCCTATCTTACCAGAAAAAAACCTGGCAGCCTTCAACACCTAATGCTAGTGCTAACTCGAGAGCAGGGTATGCAGGTGCTACTCTCAGCAGTAATGGGCAGCTGGGAGGATTTGTTAAGGACCCAGGACCTCTTTGGGTTAAGCTCAAGATTATGGGGCTTTTAAAAATGATATCATTTTGCTCATACAGAAATTGCAGCCTATTCTGGGTAGGAAGTAGGTTTTCATGTAAGTGTGGCCTCTTCAGGTCTGTGAATCTACTGTTCTCGTAGCCACTCTAATACTTTTCATCTAAGGATCTTTAAATGTGTAAGTTTTTGTTAAAGCTTGTTTTGCAAAGGCACAGAGAGAGGACTTGGCTGTGAGCTACCTTCAGCAAGACGCTACCAGGCTGGAGGGGGCTCCGGGTACCTTGGCTGAAAATGCACTTGGCTAGACAACACTCTGTATCTCAAACAGGGTCCAGAAACTGGGAAACACATCGCATCACAGAAAATAAAGACAAAAATCACCAAGAAGGTGTTTCTTCGGTCCTTACGCAGAGTTTTGGGGAGGGAAAGAACACAAGGTGTCGAATGCTAGGAAGAGGAGAGGGACATCCATAGCAGGGTAGGACAGGAAGGGCTCAGCCGATCTCACTGCAGTCCCAAGTCACAGTGCAACGTAACTTAAGCCCGGAGTTCCTGCAGAAACTGTAGGAACCAAATAGGAATCCAAGTGGTGCAGCTCTTACTGCTGCAATAGAAAAGTGTTACTGCTGACCCTGAGGCAGGCAAGAGCTGGTATTTCAATACGGTCTAACTGTAGCTGAATATGTTTTTCTCTTTTTGGCTTTTCTCCTCTGCCTTCCCCAGCTCCAATCTCAGTTTAACGAACTGTGTCTCAGTATATAGCTATCCCGTCCTGTCTGAAAATGTCTAATTGGTTGTGAATAATACTGTATTAACTCTCCTGGCTGCATCAAAAGGCCCTTGCACACCTCTCCCACATCCCATCTCCATGGAAGGTTTTGCTATCATGTTTATAAGCAGCAAACACAGACCAGAAATTTGCATATAAATAACCTGCCAGCACAGAAAGGCAGCAAGAGGCACCTGGTAGCTGCTACTTTTATTACTCCAAAAAGAAGCAAGGTACAAGCAGGCTGCTGCTGTGCGCAGCTCTGCTGCGTCCCAGATTCACCCCAGCAGCCACCCTGACCCCATAAACACGAGCATTTCTGTGTAGACCAGGAGTTTGGAGACAGCTGGTTGTGGCTTCCCAGGGAGAGGGGGGGAGCAATGGCACACTCAGTGTCACTCCCTGACGAAGGGTGCTCTCAGACTCCCCTTCCCTGCCCCGCTATCAGAGCTGGAGTGGCACTTCTTGTTTGTGGATTTGGGATTAGCAGGAATTTAGTAACCTGTTGGGGAAGGGCTGTGCTGCCATCCTGACAGAGACCTGACCCCTGACTGCAGACTGGGGGGCTGACACCTGGGGCTGGGAGGCTTTGGTACAGGAGAGAGAAGGATGTGAGACAAGAAGCGCCTTGCCCACGGTGTGGATGCTGAGGAGGGTGAGCTTGGCAGGCCAGGGAGAGAAGGAGAAATTCAGGAGGGTCTGGGGTGGAGGACAGAGCAGAAAATCTGTATGGTCCTGGAGAGGGATGAACAGGTAATGGGGAGAGGCAAGAAGCATCTGTGTTACTAGCTTAAAGTGGGTATCGATGCTGGAACAGGCTGGTGAGGAATCAAAGGGGAGATAAAACATGTTTGCAAGGCATATGAGGCTTTCTTCATTTCACACCCCCCCCTTCCTTGTAAGTAAGGATAATGAAACAGAAACAATTAATATAATGTCAGCCAGGGGCTGGAGTGCACGTCCCAGCAAGAATAAATAAAACACAGGATAATCTGGCTAAATGTTCAAACACATTCCTGCCCAGATTTAACAAGTGCACACACACATAAAAATCTATGACAAAAACAAAGGCATTAAAAGAGGATGTGATGAACCGGATGAAGTAGAGCCTGCAGATAGGAGAGAGGGCTGAAACACAACAGAAGCGGGGAGCATAGCACCATGCCTGGTCCAAAGCAAAACTCTGGGTGAGTCAGGCCAGGAGCTGACCCCAGGAGGAGATGAACCACATGTAAGCAGCGTCCCTTTCTGCTGGTTTAAGAAGTAGCCGGGTGAGGTTGCTGGGTGATTAGCACACATGCCTCTGTGCCGGAGGCATCTCCACTGGCAGAGCTGAACCTTGCCCTTTAAGTTTCTAATGCTATTTAAGGGGCAAGCCACATTCTCCTGTTCACCTGACCAGCTCTCCCTGTTTCTGAACGGTTTGAGTCCAGCCCTTCTTAAATAGCATTGATTTCCTAGCTATGCTATAGCCCTTCATCCTCTGAAACAGTTACATTCAGGGAGGTGAGGGGACTTGGCCAGTCATGCATGAGAGGCTGTCATGTCCTGGAAGAGCGTCCAGGCTTTCTCAGCCCATCGGTGGCTCATACGGCAGCTTTCACCTGGCTAAAGCCCTGAGACCAGTGTCAGAGCTTTACTGCATGTGGTCTCAAGGCCATTCCTTAACGCCAGGGAAAAGGGGTGAAAGTCAAAGAGGAGATGAGATCTAGAGAAAGCTAATATATTAGCTAACCTTCAAAGTTTGTTCTTGAACATTTCTTGCTGTTATCCAGATGGGACTCATTCCAAGTGGATGTTTGTGTAACTCCTGAGGGGCATTAGCAGCTCTAGATCAGCATTTTAATCTTTATTCAATTTCTATTTTCTTGTATGGCCTCTGGGGACCATCTCGGAGCTTTTAGAAGAAACAGTAATGGGAGATTTAAAAAAATGAAGACAAAGACTGACGGGGCTGGTTGTGCAGACTAGGAGATGCTGACCCCCGAAAGGGGAACTTTAACAGAAGTTTTCTCAGCAATGCACCAGTGAGCAGGGCGGCTGCTAGCTACTATCAGAGCGACGATCACGCTCTAAGAACCTGCCTAGCAACATGGAGTGCAGACACAGCTCTATCTGAGACAAATCCCCCTTGCCAGCTCCTGCATTCTGCAGTACTCAAGAAAGCAAGCTCCATGCCTTCAAAAGCAAACCCCAGGTTTTCCCAAATTGGCAGGAAATTACTCATTCCATAAACATATTCTCAGAATATGAGTACAGGACTTAAGTTCTCATCCAGGCGTGGCTGTGGGAGCACTAGAAAATCACTTAATTAGAGTTGTGTGGGGAAGTGTTTTCAAGATCTCAGATACTCTGCTTGTTCCGTGTTTGTTTCAAGACTTTTCAAGTGTGAAGAAACCCTAGCGCTTGCCACCTATAAATGAGGCCTCTGGTCTGTGCTAATCGTGCACAGTCCACGTAGAGAGGTTGTCCTGGAACAGCAACACTCGGATTCTGCTCTGCCCACACCATCCAGCCAAGCAGCAGTAGGCTGGGTTTGATCATCTCCCCTGTCAGAGCGGGACTGTACAGATAATTAGGCAGCCAAACGCTGACTGACAGGCAGCACTTACCTGGGGTTCAACGGGGGAAGTCATAGCTTTGGGTATTTTTTCAAACTGCCTGAAGAGCAGGCACTTAAGCTAGGGTCTCTCTCTAGTATTTGGCCTTAACAAAAGGCTGGCTTGCTTTGGCAATGCCCAAGAATTCGACTCTATTTCTATTTTACATAGAACAGGGAAAAACGGATAGAAAATGACAGAACAACAAAACAAATCCAAAAATAAGCTCCTGTCCTTGTTTTTATTCCGTTACTCGATCCCTTTGGCTGTGTTGTTTTACAGTGGCTGACATTCTCTCATGGGCATAATCATATTGATTACATTAATATTTTTCTGTAGGATTAGCAGCGTTGTTCTGATGCTTGGGAAAACAAAAGCAAAAAAGCTCTGCTGGACCAGGGCTAACTGAATAGAAGGTTCTCATAAATAAAAAACCACGGGTCTGTGTATTGGTTGGCTTGCTCTCTAGGGGGGAGCAGAGGGCTGATGGATGTAGAGAGACACGCCAAATGTCCAGGTCTGTGCAATAGAGCAAGTCAACTTGATTCCCTTTCATTTTTCCACCTTTGCTTCCCTTCCTGTGTGCCTGCCTTCATCTCACTGTATATAAATGTCAGCGTATCCCTAGTCTCCACCCTGGTGCTTCTACGCCACCAGGGAATTTTCTCATCAGCATTGTAAAATGCCTCATTAGGAAGGTAGCAGGCAGAGCGGGCGTTGCTGAGACAGAACCTAGGGGTGTGATACCGGCTTTTCTTTTGCTCTTCCTCAACTCAGACGTGCTAGTTTCATCAATGATATTTTGCTTGAATTGACCTAGTATATTCATGTTTCAGGTATGGGGGGGATTTGTATTATTTTTTTTATTCTTTGCCCTGCACATTGAACTGAATGACCCTAAAGGCAGTCTGTCCTGTTTCCCAAGCACAGAAAGACTCACAAGACCCAGGCTAATAAGTACGTATCAGTTTCTTCTTCCCCATTTAGTCTCCCTGTTTATAGATCTGTCAGACACTGAGCTTGTATTTTCAAACACCCTGTTGCATGTAAAGGAATTGTTCAAATTGCCATCTATAGATGCATTAAAAAAGTTTGATTTGTTTGCCTGGTGGGAGTAAATGTTTCTCTCAGGAGGTTCCAAGCAAAACTTAACACACTTTTCTCCTTCTGTCTTTCCTCTGCACTGGACTGGAAGAGATGATTTCATCAGATTTCATTTTCTTGATTTTTCGTTTCTTAAAGCTTCACCTCCATGAATCATGTGTTTATCTTTAAAATCAAGAAGAAAAACTCTCTAGCTCCCCCCTTGCACTTCCATTAAAAATTCTAAAAGCTATGTAGCCTTAGAGAATAGCCTTTCTAAAGACATGAAAAAGAATTGCTGATTTATTTATTATTTATAGATCTCATTATATTTTAACTCCAGGGGGTGGCAAATATAGGATAGACTCCTTCAAACAACTTGTAGGCCCTCCAGTGGTGCTCACCATGCTTCTGCGCCAAAGAAGGTAGCAAAAAGCAGCCCAAGCAGCAGTGTGAAGCAAGGACAGATAGGCTGGGCAGTTTTTGCACAGTGTGAGTCTGGATGGTCTGAGGCAAGAGGAACAGTGCCAGCTTGGGCAGGAGAGCTGGGGATTTGCTGTATTGGGTTTCAGTGAGCTGGGAGCTGGTACAGGACCACCCGAGCAGTATTGCTCTCCGGCGCTGGCCCAGTGGATGAAAGATTGCAGGAAGCAAAAATCTTCCTCCAGGCATGCAAGGAGAGTGCTCTGAAACACTGACACCCTCCAGCTTTTTCCCCCTCACCCTGCTCCTGTGCGTGCTGTCTCTGCTCCATTAAAACTCTTTTGGGGAGCAATGTGCAAATGGGCCTCAGATGGCAAATGGGCCCTGGAGACCAGGAGTTTGTCAGCCTGTAAGAGGCAAAATAAACAGCCTCACAAAGTATAAGGCTTTGTGAGCAGGGGGATAGGGAAGACGTTTGGAAATGCATTTGCATTTCTGTGTTTTTTCTCATCCCATGGGCTATGGTCACTGATTTTTGCTGCTGAAGCTCCCTGTGGGTCAGACTGGGAGACGGGATGGACAAAAGGGAGTGGGCAGAGTGAAACCCAGACAGACCTTGGGCCTGAGACTGGTAAATTAGTGGGACTCACATGCCTGTGAGTGTGATGTGTTGAGAGCAGCAGAGATGTGTGCCTTAAAGCAGGTTCAGCCCTGCACAATTTACATCCTTTCTCATGCCTCCTTGCAGTGTCTTTGCACTTCCCTTGCCCTATCTCATGGCCCAATTCTAATGCTCCCCACATGACACTAAAGGTGTTTTCCAAAGCTGACGATTAAATCACGCACCCGAAATGGGTGCTAATGAGGCTCAGCGTTGGCCTGTTCATTGCACAGCTGAGAAGCTGGTATGATTCCAGCAACTGAAAAACCAAACCTGTGAAATGCAAAAGGGCAGTGCTCGAGGCTTGCAAAATACTTAGTGCTGGTGCTTCATCGAAAGAGACCCCAGAAAGTCCCTCAGAAAGAGTCACCACAGAGAGCGCGCTCTTGGTGCCCCAACACGGGCTGACGGAGCTCCCGTTCCTGGCTAACAGAGCTGCCAACAGCAGGGACCTGCCACGGACCTCTAGGGTGCGGGTGTCGGGGAAAACCCAAAAGCAGAAGAAACAAAGGTCTGAGACCGATGCTGCTGCTGTAAAGGTGTAACGCTGGCCTGCTGCGCGACAGAGCTAGGTGTGTAGCACAATGACCTCGATTTGCTGCCTTACAGCTGTCTCCGCTTCCAGGAGAACAAGCTGTAACTTTAAAGCAATGGGAGGGGAAAGATGCTTTAAAACTGCTGCGGCTTACTCCCCCACCTGTGCGCCCAGCCACATCGCTGTGTGTCAGACCTGGGGGGGACATGACATGCTTCAGTCTGTTTTCACCTCTCCTCTTTTCTTCTACTGTCCTGCTGAGCAAGCGAGGACAGAGGAACTCATAAATAAAGCCATGGATTTAAGTCAGGACTGAAATCTTATTTGAAAGGATTTGCTCTCTATTTCATTTTTTGTTCAATGTATTTTTATTAACAAGTCTATTCAATCAGAACTGCAACTCGCCTCCTGTGCCTGGAAGGATCTCTTCTCAATGTAATTTGTCAGCTGGATTCCTTCCCGGTCGTGCTCCTGGTTTTTCTCAGCACATTCTGAATCCCCCGTTTTTCATCAAAACCAGACGCTTCCTATTGCTGAGGCACAGGGACACTTCAATCATCATTTTTGTCCAAGCCACACACACGTGTGTGTGTATATATATGTATGTATACACGCATCCCCCTCTTTTTTTCCCCTTCTTTCTTCTGGTCTCAACTTCTAATTGAGTTTGCTGTGACTCCCTGACAACATAAGACATGAAATTGCAGTCCCATCATCCACTTCACAGAAATTGTTCGTGAGCGTTGTCTACATGGGCCATTCCCCGCTACTACGGCTGTAGCAACACTGGCAGCAGGAGGATGCACTGGGAGTTTTTGTTGTATCACCCAGCCAGCAAGGACTGGGGGAGTATGGACCTTCATCGCCTGGTACTCAGAGTCCAGAAATGTCCCATTTTTTCCTCTTGATATGTAGAGGGGAGGAGACCACCATCTTCATTTAAAAACTTTATAAGAGAGAACAGGAGCTGACCTGAAAAATAGTGATGGATTGAAACTGAGCTGGTGTTTGGAGCTACAGGCTAAGGGGGAAGAGCCCAAACAAGGTGACTACTGCTGTTCTTCACTGCACAATAGGTACGTTGTTGGGAGGAGGGCCGTTGAAAACCATGTCTAGAATAGATGCCCAAAACCCTGTTATCCTGTACTTAAACCCCCTCATTCCTAGGGTCCTGTGTAGGCAGCAGCAAGACGTGGTACTGCTGTCATGCTGCTGATGGCAATCTAAATATCGACCTGAAGGTGTGTAGAGGAGACTAGTGCCTTGCTGGTTTGATTTCCGACACCCAACCCTTGAAGCTTCCACTATTTCCTGGTTTTTAGGGGTTTTGTGATGACTGCAGACAGGGGAGCTTTAAGAACTGGCAGTTTTCTGCTGATTACGATTCCATATCAAAACTTTGATTAAACTTTTTCAAACCCCTACTCGTTAGCATAATTTGGGTGGATTTATTCTGTGTCTCAGCAATATACCTGATTATTTATGGGAGCTAATGGCCGATTACAATTAACTTTGATGAATGTAAAGCTTTCTGGAAGGAGAAAAATATCCCCTCCCTTTGCTATAATTTATAATGCAGGTTAGTTTAGTTTGTGGGTACAAATAAATAGAACTGGGTCATAAAACATTCTGGCTCAAGGCAATGGGAGAATCTTTGCATTACCCCATCAGGTGGTGTAAAACAGAGTAACTTCAACAGAATTCAAAGAACTGCACAGACTTCATGCAATCTGACACTCCGGTCCTTTATCTTTAATCTGTTCTTTTCTGCTGATTAGAGCTTTACTAGATGTTGAGGCGGGGGGGGGGCTAATTTATGTAGATTTATGTGCACTGACAATATTTATGTAGGTGCCAGTGTGTGCACGCCAAGAGGATGGAGAAAAAAATCGTAGTATTGTCAGAGATGTCCATAGTGAGCAGAGGCTGTGGTCTCTGGAGAGGCTTTGCCTTGGGAAGCAGCTCTCTATCCAAGCTAAATGAGAAATCATCTTAACCTCAAAAGTGAGAAATACCGTGCCTGAACACAGTGCAGCCTCGAAACGCAATAATACCCAGACAGGTTTGCTGTTGAAATTCTGTGGCAAGGGGAAAGACGGCTTCCCCTGAAAGCTCAGTAAAGCACACCCCCCAAACCCCGAGTACTGCTCCATTTCCTCCGGTGGGACATGGTTATGCTTGTCCAGCCAGCAACAAGCTTGCGCAGGCTTTCAGGTTTAGCTGTCTTGTTCAACCCCATCCCCACCCCACCTACATCTGCTTTCTGAGCAGAGGGCTTATTTATCTGTAGGGAGAATCTGGCCAGTTCTGCTAGCATAGCCGCCTGCTGCAAGGTCTGCCTGCAAATCTGCAGCTGGCTTGCAAGGATTAGGGCAGCAGATCACCTCCTCAGAGGTGCTCGCAGCAGGTAGCGGCATGGCTCAAGTTTGATTGCATGTTGGAAACTCTCTCTGTATCCTGAGCAGCTCCGTAGTCTTTCTGCCTCGTGAGAAACCAAGGTATCACGTCTTGTTTGGCACGAAGAGGGCTACATGTCTTGTTTCTGCTACTGACCTGAGGATAAAGATCTTTCATGGAACATTTTTATCAGCTGTAGTAAATGTTCTTTCTTTATTAATTCTATTTAAGATCAATAATTAATGCTGCTGCCTCCTTTACAATTCCCCTCAGTGTGAGAGGAGCATGGAGGTAGGCTAGTATTTCATAGCATTACTGTCAGAAGAGCTTTGTATTCCTTGAAGGAACCTTGTTCCTTAGGGTCAGCAAGATCCCAATATAAGTGGATTGGCAAGGTGTGTACTTTGGCATATAATTCCCATCACAGAGAAGATGCAGCAAATGCACTGAGCAAGGGTCTCCCCATCCCTCTCTGGTCAGGGATGGCATAACAGAGAGACTTGTTGGGCAGAAAGTCAGCTTTAAGTTGGTAGCACAAGCAGTAACAGAGAGCATTTCTCTGCCCACAACCATCTCCCCACTGCTTAGCATTTTCTGACCAAGCCTCCACAATCTTTTTGCAGAGGTTACCGAATTACAGGTTCGATACTGTGCAGCCTAAAACTCACGTGCCATCGGCGATTACAAGATGTCAGCCCCCTGTGCCATCCTGCTGCTAACAAAGCAGGGCAGGTTTGCTCCTAACCTAAAGGTGGGAAGGCTTTGTGGTCTCTTGCTGCCACTTGAGACAATGCACATCCCTGGAGCATCTCTTACGTAAAAATCAGTGATTTGGATTCTGCGTTTTAGAAAACAAATAGGTCAAGACTGGGGAGCCAGAATTTCTTTAGAGCCTAGGTAATTTAGCCATTAGCTCCCCTCGGGTCAGTCCATGGCACATCAGGGTTCCTTCTTGGCTGCTTTTCTGATTAATGCATTAACCAATGAGAGAGAAATCCTATAAGCTTACAGGTTTGTTTCAGTACCAGACAAAATGCCAGGATGGGATCTTTGTGCCAGCAGCACAGCCCTTTCTCAGCCACGCTAGTGGCTGTTGACCCTGCTGTGGGTAAAAAGAGACTTTCAAACAAGTTGGCAGGGTATCGGATAAAGGCTCAGCTAATACCACACATCTCAATAGCCCCTTTCATGCAAGAATGGTAAATGGATTTTGCACATGCTGTTCAAGCAAGCTTGCTCCTATCCCTCAGCTGTAGATGTTATCATCCTTTCACGTGGCAGGGAAACAGAGGCAAGGAGTTAGAATAAAATTTTCCCAACTTGCATCTTTTCAGATCGTTTCATTTTTGTGCTGTCTTCTCACAGCTTCTTCCCCTCCCCTTCCCCTTTGCCCTTAATCAAAAACAGGTCACCTAAATTGAAAGAATACGTTTTTACTTTTGAGTCTGAGAAGGTCCAACAGCAATAAGCCTGACCCTAATACTGGGACACATATTCAGCTGCCAGGAAGCTAGATCCAGCTGCTCGACTTCGTGGAGGGGAGAGCTCAGATTTATTCAAAGGGCTTGTTCAGGCATTTTTCTCCTTCTTACTCGTTATGCTTATATCATGCTTTGGGCGAAATTGCCCAAAGGTCTTTGCTGAGCGTTAGTGTCAGTTGGTGTGGTCCTTGCAACTCAACCTGCTGCTGGGCTGGGAACTTACTGATTTATGACCACATCCCTGCTAACACGCTCGAAGCTATAATGATTGGCCAACGCCCAGCTCGCAAACCCAGCTGAGAAGCCATCATGCCAAATGCCTTGCATCGATTACTGAACTGGTGTCTCTGTGGCTGCATCTCAAAGACTGCTCCTCCCAAGCATGTCTTGGCTTCTCTGCAAACCCGTCATTTATCCGAGCTGTGAAGCAACAGCCACATTTGCTCCAGTTTTGCTTCGAGGTTGCTTGCTTCATGTTGCACAAACGGAGGAGACAGCTCATGTATGAACTGATCCTCTTCCCCTTGCCTTTGTCCCACGTGTGGAGACAGCAGCTCGCTGAAGTTCTCAACACATGGATCATTCAGGTCCCCACACAACCTGCTGGAAACTCCCCCTGCCTCTGTTGTCCTTGTAGTTTGTTGCTGATGATTCCGTTACAGATTTTGCCAATGGTATTTTTTTCTTTTGGTGCCCAGTAACTTCTCTTTGGATTGCATTGTAATTGTCTTGTTCCTGCTCATGTGCAAGATCTTCAAACAGATCTATGAATTGAATTAGGTGGTCAGTCTTCTCCCCACATTTGAGCCCTGCCAGAGGCCCCATAGTATCAATTGCATTAGCATTGCCTTGGCCATCCTCAGCCTCTGCGAATAGGCTCCTCCTCACTTGAGTATTCAATTCTCTTTGTTTTTGCCTCGTCCTCCACCAGAGGCGTAAATGGGATTATACTGTAGCCCTCCAGATAGTCACAGACCCAAAACATGAAAACAGTGGAGCTGCCAGCATAAGTGAATATGGGATTCAGAGTCTAATTAGATGGGGAGACTGGGAGCAAATATGTAAATACCAAGACAACTATTGTAAAAAATATTTTTAGATATTTGTACTGCAGGATTTCTTGATTTGCTGCTGGGACTGTGAGGTTTATCTCTGTGGTCTCTTAGGAAAGAAAAAAAACCAAACATGCAAAGCAAACCAGTGGTTGTCTGGTTTTGCTTCTCAAATATGCTGAAAAGGGGGAGGGCAGGTAAGCATCACTCAATTAAGCGGAATATGAGGGAAAGGAAGATAAAGGTCTCAAAGATGATCAGCAGTCTGATCTCTGTGAACACCGTGCACCTGGACATAAACATGGTGTGACTAGTTAATGTCTGAAAGATATACAATACGAATTGATCCAACAAGGGTGCTCCCCCTCACCCCCCTGCTACAGAAAGCAAGTAATGAGATGCCTTTTTTTTTTTTTGAGTTAGAACTGGAAATGCCTGGCAAGAACAGTTTAACAAGTGCTGCTTAAAAAAATGGAGCAAGGAATAATAGACAAGAGGGATACATGTCTATTCTGTATCCCTAAGGACCTGGTCTGGGTCCTAGTACTGTACGTCCAGATACAGAAATGCACAGCATTTTCTGGTGGAGACATGGCACCTGGAAAGACTTACAGGCTAGACCCACAAAGGCACTTGGGTGTACAGTGGCCCCTTAGTGATGTGCTCGGGGTCACCCAGGACAGAGCATCCTGAGCTGAGGCCAAACAGGCTCTTCTTTGAATTGCTGTAGGAGGCTGCGATGAGGTGTGGTAGCCTCAGCCCAGCGGGGGATCTGGCCATTGCATCAAGTTTACATGGGACTTGGGGCTTTAAAAAGCTGCTGGAAAGAACAGCCCCAGGCAGGAACTTGTGTTCTGTGGTAGGTAACAGTGTTTGTAACATGCTGATTGGTATAAATAAAGGAAACTGGTCTTACTGGTAATGCAATTGCCATTTAAGATCACCCAAACAGCCTGTGAAAAAGAAGTTGCCTAGAGGAGAGTCTGGCCTTTGAGTAAAAGCTGAAGGAAATTACTGTGGTACCTCAGGGGAGACTCTAAAGAACTGATTTAAGATGGGTCAGAATAGTTCTTAGTACAAATTGCCCTGTGTAATTTCTTGTCTGCCAAGTGCCAGCCTATCTCCGCTCTCAAATCCCTACATCTCCAAGAACCTTTCCTCCCATGATCTCTTTTCATCCCCCTTTCCTGAACTCTTAACCCATCTGCTTTAAATAGAAAGCATCTTTCCCGTCTGCTATGAAATACAGACTTACAGTTATCCTTAAAGAGGAAACAGCCACTTGCACGAAAGTGAGTTTCTACATTGCTTGAGCTCCAGCTCTATCTTTTCAGCCCACCAGGGACCTGCTCCCAGGCAGGAAGATGCTTAGCAGCTGAACTGCATCCCACAAGCAAAATTATAAATGCTCTGAAAGGAAAAGAAAAAGAGAAAAGACAATAACATCCTTTGAGCTGGAAACCTGATTTGCCCCATAACCATGTTTTCTCTGTGGCATAATTCTTTCCAATTAATATTCGTGAAATTAAAAGGAAATTCCATCCAGAAGCCACAAACTAGCCATAATCATGTTGACCAGTATTAGTTTACCCACGTTAGCTTTTTCTTGCCAAGCTTAGTCTGATCAACTTTAATAGCATATAGTACTGACAACCCCTTACAACACTAAATGCAGAAGCTTCACTTCTGTTGTTAGTTTGGAAAGCTTCTAAGCAGCTGTCTCTTTTGGGGTTCTGTGTTCTTCTCAAAATCTGGTCATTGCTTCTCTCATCTAACCTCCTGTCACTGCTCTACAACTACTTGGAGCGCTCTCAGGGCTGCTCAGAGAAGGATATTGCTTGTCATTTCTGCTAAGGGGAAACCCATCTCCCACTAAGACCTCTGTAATGTGCTACAATAATTTAGGAGTGTTTCTCGAATTCTTTGATTTGAAACCACAAAGGTTCTGGTATTATCACACCAGACACTATCGTTGTCTCTGGAGAATGAAGGATGTTCCCTTTAAGCGCACAGGTATCATTAGGAAACACTTGGAAGTAGCTCACTCGCATTTGGAATTCAAGCAGAGTTCATAACCTGTCTTGGATTAGTAGCCAGTAGGAGGGCAGCTTGCCACAGTTTGATATGACCTTTTCTTGGTCATCCTGAGGTCTCTGTGCTCTCAGGGACAGGAGATTTGGCCTCTGCTTGCTAGGAAAATTCACATGAGGTGAGCCAGGCAATTACTTCCTAGATGACAGCTAGTCTTGTTGCTAGTGAGCACAATACGAATGGTGCCAGCCCATGCAAAGCCTTGCTCACTGGGTCTAAATGAGATCTGGCTACGGGGCACTGCCAGCCCAGGCCATTTCCAGCATTGACAAGTTAGCCCGCTTAGACACATCCAGCTGGTGCCTGCTGTAATACTTTCTGCATCTCCTGGCCCACAGCACCGTATACTCTGGGAAAGTGATGCTGGGGCATTAGCCATGACAGCTAGATTTTTCTTTAATTCTACAAAGCAGTTTGTGAGAACCAAGATAAATGAGATGTGCACAGGATGAAATAGAGGTGTGGAGTCAGGAAGGCAATCCCTGTGCCCAAATGTCATTTTCAAAGCACGGTCGTGATTGCAGCTGTATCGCTTCCTATCTCCCTTCCACTGTATGGGCAGGGACCTGAACATGGGTAAACTATGACAGAACTTCTCCATCTTTTTCAGTCTCAAGATCCCCGGTCTTTAGAGGAGGAGGAGGAAATCCACAGTCCCTCTTGTGTGGCACTGCCTCAGTGGCTTTTACTTTCAACCATGTAAAAATTATGCTAGCCTTTTGAACACACACTTATTATTTTCTTTTCACCTCTACTCTGCTGAAATGTGTGGAGGTTTTTCCCTTTGGTGTTAAAGACAGCTTCCTGTGGTTTGGGTGAACCGCAGGCTCGGTGTTGCGCTGAGTAACTCACTCTGGCATTAACTGGTTGGCAGCAGAGCCAGAAGAGCCTGAGCCTTTTGTGGTGTTAACCATAGAGCCATGTCCTCTCCCTGTGTAAGAGACCTTGCCATTGCTACTGCTTCAAAAGCTCCTCTCTTGACCCTTGGCAGCTAGAACTCCAGGTCCATGAAGACCTGGCTCTCTTCTGCCCATTGCTCTTAGGAGGACTGGGTGGCCAGGTTTCACCTCTGAGGTCTGTCTGTCACTTGAACTGGTGCCTGCCAGGGGGCTGGAGGGGCAGGGATGCGGCTTCTCCTCCTTAGCATGGCTGCAGCAGCAAGGGGAAAGGCAGTGGGTGGAGTGGGAGCCTCAAAGATGTTTTGCCGTTAAGTGGTGTAATTTAGTGTCTGCTCGATGTTTTGATTTTGCCCAGCTGTGTCTGTGTGCATTTAGATTAATCCTGTTAGCTGGCAGGAGCAGGGCTGCCTGCTGTTTATCAAGAGTGCTTGTGTGATTTCTACTTGATATGCAGTTGTCTTGGAGAGGAACTTTGCAGCCTCGCTCCGTGCTGTGGCTGGGCTCTCCTAGACAGACCTATCTGGGAGTTGGAAGGGAGAGCTGCTGGGGGCAGGCTGTCTGAAACAGGAGGGGAAAGGACCGGTGCCTTGGTCACCCAGAGGGCACCGATGTGTGGCCATCACATTTTGTCAGAGTAGGAACTGGCCCGTTTACGTGCATCAGTTTGTGCTGCTGCCTGGCTGGCATTGCAACTTCTCTGTGTTGTGTTTTAGTTGCTTGCAATGAGCAGAAAAAGAGAAATTCTTCCTCGCTGCAAGTGACAGGAGTGTCTCGGGAACTGAAGAGTCTGGACTCTACCCCTCCCTTTGCCAGGGAAAGTATGGACTACTTATTGAAATTAATTGCTCCTTTAACAAATTACCACTCATTAGCCAAGCCACGGTGACTGTGTGTACACTCTTGGCCTGTCTTATCTATGAAATGAAAATATATTAAAAAAACTCCTAATGATTAGCATAACTGAGCTGACTGGCCATAACGCTATCAGCATATGATAAAAAGTGATGCCCTGTGTTCCGAACAGCCATACTAATAAAGCATAATAATACAGCACACAGCTTTGAACTCCTACATGGCCGGTTCAGTATGGAACGTCTTGGTGAGTGTTGCTGCAAACTGAGGAGTTTGGTCCTGTGGTAACAGAGATGGGTGCCCAGAATTGCTGTCCTAGGTTGGAGAGATGAGCTCCAACACTTTTATTTGTATGCGAAGAGATTTGTCACCTTGTTCATGTATTACATTAGTCTCAGTCAGTCCTCTGTCCTAGACCTAGACCTTTTTTTAATTCTGCATATTTCAGTGGAACTTGCTGCGTTAGATGTGATGGAAGTGGAGCATCTAGAGAGGTTCAAATGGCGATTAATCATTTCTCTGGGTAATGCAAACACAAAGTTGTTATGTTAGTTATGAAGGGCAAAAGTCCCTTATGCCTACTGAACATGAGAATATGCTGGGATGAGGTTTTTCTTCTTGATTATTTCCCTATATTTCCTGTGCAGCTGTTCTTTTAGCAGAAGCTAATGGATTTGGGAATATTCAGTCATCACATCTCCCTGAAATTATTTTTCTTAAAAGTATATCAAATAATAAATGTTTCAGCTGGGAAAAATTTCCTTTTTTCATACTACTTTTTTTCAGAAAATACGTTATTCTGTTTAGGTTCCTCTGCTTAACTTTGTATTATTCTATCTTTCCGTCATCTAAGCATTGCACACAAAATATTAACCTTATTAACCATATTCTTTGCACCAATGTCTGCCCTGTTTTCCCACGGTGAGTTGATATATNCCCCCCCCCCCCCCCCCGCCTTGCCAACCCCCTCATTTTGATCAAGAGGTGACCTTTCAGCCTGCATGATTCTTGTCCCAATAAATGTGCTACACTGGAGCAAAAAGGGTGGAGGAAATCCCTACATCTGTCATGTAGGCCTTCGTTGGCAAGGCCAAGGTTCCCGGCGACGCCTGTGGTCTCTGCAGATTGAAGGTGGAGCTGTGCTGTAACCCCATGCTCCCTGCACTAATAACACCTTTAACCTGCCAAGTGGTTTTCAAATGTGCTAAGGTGTCTGTGCAACAGTGGTTCTCAGAGAAGTATTTTTATGAGACTAGACCATAGAACTCTTTGCTGCCACGTGTTCCTGAGCTAAGGGACAAGTGGGTTCAAAATGGGATTAGATATGTTTGAGGAAAAGAATCCTCTCCTGGCTGGAGATTAGACCTCAAGTTCCTGCCTTGCTGCAAACTGCTTTTTCAACCTTAAGCAAATCTCACCACCTCTGCGCTTCTGTTCCCTGTGGTTGTAAAATGGGGTTTCACATTTGGCGTAAGCGTTGGGAAAATAAATGCACCAGAGATCCTGATGCTGATGCTCAGCTGTTACACTAATAGGGAGCCACATCAGATGTGTAGTTAATAGGTTTTAAAAATACTAAAAGTGGTATTAATTAAGGACATAAGCTGAGTACTAACTGATGGGGTCAGGAGGAAATAGCTCTCCCTAAACACTGTTTATCCCACACCTGTCTACTGGCATCTTCCATCGAAGCATCTGGTACTGTCAGATGGGTTACTGAACCAGATGGACTTGCTCTGCAATTCACTCTAACGCTGTCTTTGTTCTTGTGTCTCCTGACTGATTGCCCCCTAAAAGTTTCCATTTGCCATTTGCCGTGTGTCAGTGGGGATTGATTACTACAGAGCAGAATCTATACCCCATCCATGTGGAAACCTGATACATACAACAGGCTTGATTGGGACTGAGACTTTTTTTTTTCCTCTAATAAAATTGGAAATCGTAAATGAATATTGCTGGCTGGTGTTTAGACTTTGGTGATTTAGCCAAAATGGAGTATGATGAATGAGAGGGAGGAAGAACTACAGAAAACTTGTTTCTTTATCTTGGAAGCACATGGCAGTACAGAAAGATCGAGGTCACAAATCTGTATCACTGGGCTATGTCCGTCTGCATTAAATGTGTATCTCGGGTCCCTCTTGCCTGTTCTCCTCCCCCCCAGGTCACCACTGCGTGCCCAGCCATGTGTGTTTGCTAGCCCAGCCAGGTAGCCACTCTTGTTGCCATCAGATGCCTGGGAAGCGAGCTGGGTGGAGGGCGTTCCTGTGGGTGCTGGTCAGTTCCCACCGCTTACAGAACCAAACACAACACTAAACAGTTTCCTTGCTGATCACTGCTGCCGAGATTTGGTAATGGGTTGGGACGAGGCATTGGATGCCTTCAGTGACAATCCTTGGCCCCAGTAGAGCCAAAACCTGACTGATCAGAGCCACAGCAAAACAGGAATGGAGAATTCGGCACGCTGCTCCTGCTGGTGGATGGGGAGACACAACAGAGGCAGGGGTGATAAAGCAGAGTCAGTCCGGGAGGCCTGGGGCACTGCCGTCCCACCCACCAGCTCCGCACAGGTCCTGGTGTGCCTTTGGCACCAACAGCATCAGCCAGCTGAGTATCTTGCCAGGAACATCTGACTGGTGTATTTTAATTAGTGTGAGAGTAAATTACATTGGACTACGAGAACCCGACTTTTTCACAACGGCTTGGGGAAAATGGAAAGACTAGCATTTTCAATTTAAGGTTTAGTTAGATAATGCCTGTTGGTGCCAGTAGATTACAGAGTGGATATTAAATCCTCCAGGATTTGCAATGGGAAAGTACTCGCAGAATCTGTAAGTAGGCAGGAGAGCACGGCTAGGGAGCTATCGTCCCCTGGAGGTCCCGAGTGGGAAGAGAAAATGTGAAGGTAAATCTTTTCTTTGAAGGAGGCTCCAGTAAAGTGCACACATATGCAGGCTGTGGCCTTTAAAGGTTTCCCTGTTAAGAAGCTTTCTTGCTTCTGACAGCAGCCAAATGGCATGTGAAAAGGTAATGGGGTCTGTCAAACTGCTGGAGCAGGGAAATGCAAGGCTGGACTCTGAGTGCTAATGCTCTTGCTGTGGGGTTTGGGAGAGGCCTCTCTCTCAGATCCCACAAAAATACCTTCTGTGCATGTCCCTGTAAAACCAAGACAGCTGTCCTGTGGCACCTGCGTTGCAGGGACCCAAAAGCAGTGCACAAGCAATTCTGATGCCGGGCTATTCAATAAAATCAGTGTAAGTGGATGCTGCTGATGCAGGGCTTTGTGAGCAGTTCCTGACAGCAGCAAAGCAGACTCTCTTCCTGGCGACTCGGGATCTGTTGGCCCATTTAGCCCACTCCAACTTCAGCAGGACTCTGGGGCACCTAGGACTTGTCAGGTTCTTCCTAGAGCTCGTCAGAGTCGGACTAACCAGGTTTAGGGTGCCCGCCACAGGAAGATCATCCAACACGGCCATCCAGGGGAGACTGTCTAACGCTACCGTAAAGCATCTGGTGTCAGGCCTTATCGGTCAACAAACAGTCTGAGGCAGAGCTTGGCAGAATCTGCTTTGAGTCCTCCCTGAAACACACCCACGAGCACAGAGTTCAGCATCAGCAATGCCGGGGAAGCGGCTCCCTTTGGTCTGTGCCTCTGTCTCCTGATGAGGGAACTGCAGGCCACGCTTGCCTACCTTCTCAGGGAGAAAGCGTTGAAAACTCGTATTTACAAAACACTGAAGATCCTGTAATAACAAGCGATAGAAAGTGCAAAAAGCTTATCCTTCATTACCCTAACATGCAGGCGGCTTTGTCTGACAGTGCATGGCAACTATTCCAGGACTAGATATGATGTGAGATGACTAGTTTAAGTGCACTAAAATGTGCAAATGAATTACCACAACTATCCATGCATGGTTTATCTGGCTTAAATGGTTTTTTTCCTAGGTTAAGGGAAATATTAACCTGTAAGGAGTTTCTTTACAATTCTTTCTATTTAGAAGAATTATTTCAACACTTCTTTCTATTGAGTTAATTGAGAGCTGTTTAAAAAACCAAGTAGAGGAAAAAGCTGGGGTAAAAAGAACATATTGAACCAGTTTTGTATTTCTCATTGTTATTTGTTTGAGTACTGTCTGGATGACTGTGCTGTAAGATGTGGGCCTCGCTTGTACCAGGCAATGGAGCGTTTTCTACTTGTCCATCTGTGAGCCATGGTGGGCTGGTCCAGGGGAGCTGAAGAACATGAAAAAGCTTTTTCTTGTGACACATTGAGGTAGCAGAATTACCGGTTGTACCATATCGGCAGATGCTAAGTATTTCCTATTCGTTTTCAGCCCCAATCCCATGTGTGACATATCCATGTACTTAACTTTACAGGTAGTGAGCGATCTCTTCAAGGCAGGTCCTAAGCTAGCCCCCGAGATTATGAAATATTCAAAGCAGAATTTGGCCTCGACTGAGGGTCTGAAACTGGTGTCACCATGCCCATTGGCTCCAGCATGGTCTGGAGGAAATGCTCTGTGTTATGCTATGTCATTTTGAGGTCTGTAGCCTGAAGATCTAGAAGTCTAAACGCCAGATTCTTGGCAATGAAAATTCAGAAGCTATCACAGTCTTTGAGCATCCCAATAGTTTTATTAAGAATGCGTCCCTGTATTTTATGCTTGCTAATTAGCCAATTCAAACACTTTCTTGCTGCGTTATCTTTGTGCAAGAGAGTGGCAAATTTATGTCATTAAAATATTGCAAAAATTCAGAGGTTCACAAGCAATTAGATTTTATTATTCTTGTTTATGCGCCTGAAGAATTGTTCATTTTAAAATTTTATAGTTAATATGTACAAAGATAAAACAGTGTCCTGTCTTGCTCTGGTGACAGAAGTCAAGTGATTGAACTGAATGAATTAATAAAGATGATCAGCTTTTGGAGCTACTTGCTTTGATTCTTAGGTGACTGTTGCAGCCAGTTTACATCCAAGAAGAGGGTCTGTCCCCATGTTATTTACATTTCCCTTGGACTAGCACAGATCATGCACCATTCTAGTTCAGAAGCCCAGAATTAGATATAAGCTAGCAAAATTTGGCAGAAACTTGCTTTTATTTGTGTGACAGTCAGTTTCACTCTTTTTTGATGATCAAAAGGCTACTGTTACAGTCAGTTATGACTGTCCTGCCCGCATGCCAGACGATGGCTTGAACTGCACTGAGGGTGCTTTGGGCTGATGTTAGGCTGGGTCTAAAGAGCTGTGCAGGGGGGAGAGGCTGGGGTTGCTCTGGCAGACAGTGGGGGTTTACAAATAAAGTCTGTGCTGAGAAACGGCCTCCTCTGCGCCGAGAAGCTAGACCCAGAAGCCTAAACTTTCAGAAAACTGCAAATTGCTGGGGGTGAAAGAGGGAGAAGACCACTCTTGATTTCATCGGCATCCAGGCCCTCTAAGAGGTGTCACAGCTGCCCACTTCCCTCTGAGTCACCCTGACTGTAAATTTTGTCTTTGAGCCTTGCTCTGACAGCCCAGCTTTGGGAGTCCAAGTGTCCTCTGCCCTTCGGCAGCTGCTGGCTGGATCAGAGAGACCCATCACCCCTGTCCCTTCTCCCAGGGATCTGATGCCTGGCCCCAGATCCAACCCCTCCGGTCTGCCTGAGCAGAGGGAGATGAGCAGTCCTGTCTCCTTCAGCTGGGCTGGCTGTCCTCGGTCCCCAAGCTAGGTGTGCGGCAGTGCTGAGCTCAGACCGCACCTCCAGGCTGTGAAGTTCATCACCGCGTGTCTGGGGCTGCTCTGACCGGATTCCCTAAGCAGGCGCAAGCAGCCCTGCAGCTGCGAGGTTTGTTACTCCATCCCCATGCTGCTGGCATGGCCAGTCCTGCTCACTGCCTCTGACTGCTCAGGAGATGAGCTCCATTATTTTTTCTGGTGTCACAAGAGTCCAGGAGTGCAGAATGCGCTTGTAACTTGCTCTTCTCATGCTTAAGTGGTGGAACTGAGATGTTTGCAGCAATTTCAGGACAGGAAGAAGATTTCTCTTTGATTGCTTTTTAATCACAGTAATAACAGTAATGGAGGCAGTGAGTGGAATTGATGGGAAAGAGCTGAGCTCCGTTCTCTGGTAACTCCCATGTGGGGTAAACAAGGAGGATTTACTGGCTTCTCAAGTGAATTGGTAGTATCCTCGCTCTTCAAGAATGACTTGTCGGCAGTGTCTGGGGAAAAATAGCTGATATCCAGTACCTGGGAGAAGAAATATGCCAGCCATCCTTTGGAAAGCTCCCTGCCTTAGTGTATCTAGGGTAAACGAATACACCTTGCCTCCTCTGTTCTTATCCCCACAGATTCACACGTACAATTGCTCTTTGAAGCAGCTGTCAGGGCTACCTCTTAAAAGAGCTCAGCAGGTCTCCTCGCAGCCTGGGCTCTCCCAGGCTGATTTTGGCCTGCACATAAGTGCTTTCCTCCGGTGGGAACTGGTGAGGTTTAACTCTGGCAGGGGAGAGGCACTGAAATTGCGAACAACCGCAGGCGGAGGGGTTTCTGTAATGCCCCTGCAGGGAAGGGCTTGTGTGGCATTGCTGTTTGGGAACTGACTTAGCTGGGCATATCTGCAGGGTAGTCTCAAGGTATCATACTAGCTAGCAGTGTGTCCATCAGTCTGGCTTTGACCTTCAAGGATGTGGGCATTTTCTCTGAGCTGACATGACCCTGACTCAAAATAAGCAGAAAGCAGTGAAAAGAAAGCCTCCAGGAGCTGGGAAAATGAGTTCTCCAAACCCCTTGTTCGTATAAAGAATATTTGGAAGAGACTTAACCTCACTGAGACTCTTACAAGCATACAAACACCAGACAGACAGACACCTCATTCCCAGGGTTTTTGGTCAGACATGGAGCTTTCTCCTTTATTTCTGCAGTATGTTGCACACGTGAAGGGCCTCATTTACATCAGCGCAGTCGTGTCCTGTCTGAGGAGGTGGAATTCCTCTTGCTTTGCTGATCAAGACAAACACGATAAAAACAGTTCACGCACAATACACCTCAAAGCCACGCTGCTAGTTCCCCGGGACTGCGAGGTACAGCGGGGCCGGAGCTGTGCCCCGTCCCGCACTCCTCCGGCAGGGCAAAGGGCTGCGGGGAGACCATGGGGCTGGAAGGGCAGGCTGGGCGTCCTCCCAGGCTAACAGAAATGGGGAGCAGCTCCGTTCCCGTTGCCGGAGTGAAAAGTCGTGTGTGCGAGGTCTGAGTGAGGCCCTCGAAGTGAGGAGAGGAAGGGGAGCGTGGGGGCTGTGGGGGCTGCAGAGGTGGGGTCGGGCAGAGCCGGCGGGGAGGGGGCAGCAGGAGGAAGGGGACGCTGGCTCCCTCAGGCCGGTTGTTTGTGTGCGGGTGCCAGCTGACACCAGAGCAGGAAAGAAGGGGGGGGCAGATTTTAATATCTGCGTTTTGGAGGAGGAGGGATCACGCCCACATTTTGGAGAATAGAAAGCAGGCGATGGAAGCTTTTACTGGAACATAAGGGACCCAAGTGATTACTGGACGCCTGCTTGGGGGCAAAACAAAGAGTGAGGTTGGCGGGGGGGGGCTTATTTTATCCTTTCACACACATACTCAAACCCTCAGTGCATTTCCTAGCAACTCTATCCCAGTTTCCCTTTCTTCACATCCTTCCCTACCATGCTATCCCCTTCCCTTCTGGTCATTAAAGAAAAAAAATAAGTGCCATTTCAAGTATTCTGGAGTAACCAACTTTCAGCCTCAGAAGTTTTGTCTGAGGTGTCGGATTAAAAAGCAGCGAGTACCTTTGCACAGGGATTAGCAAGAAAGTAATTTTCAGGGAGCAATAGGCGTGACCTCTCTCAGCAAGGTGTTGCAAGCATTTGGGGGTAGGAAAGGTGGGGGAAGCCATTCCAAAAACTGCTTGAACAGAGCAAACCATGAAAAGTAGCTGTCAGGTCTTGGTTCTCTGTTCTGCAGCTGCTTATCACTGTTTGAGGGCTCCGATCCTGCAACGGGCCATCTGCTCCCATTGACTGGCCTGGGGAGGTTTTTGCATAGCATGGACCCAACCTCTCAGCATCATCCAAGGGGAAAGAAAATGATCTCGGTGAGATCATGGAAAGGTTAACCAGCCCTGGCTGGTTTGCAAGGCTGGGTGCTGATGTGATTCATCTATCCAGGGGACAAATAAAAAACATTATCCCAAGTAAAAAGCTATGGTACTAACTCCCATTGCAGAAAAAATACCTGAACCACAATATATAAATCGATTTTGGTTTAGGGGAATTAAAAAAATGCAACAAAACAAAAAGCACCCAATACCTATGGCATCTAATCAATCTTATATCAGTAGGATGGATTTTCTTTATATTTCTTAATTTGAAAAGGTGGCTGGAGGGGTACTTTAATGGGATAGAAAGCCTCTCTGCCCTCCACCAGTAGCTGGCCTTGGGCTGTAGCAGCTCTGAATAGGTCCTGTTGGCTGGCTTTTTGGAAGCCAGCAGGAGGAGCAGAGCTGAGCTGAGGAAGGGCCCTGAGGAAGCGTGCCACCACCGGCACGGGCTGCGGGGAGTCTGCAGGGATCTTGGGGAGGTGGCAGCGCTGGACCTGATCCCAGGGAGAGCTGTGTGTCCCTGTCCGAGCAGGGCCAGGTGATGGGGTAGAGAGGCGTGGGAAGAGCTTTAGCCTGTCACTGCTCCCAGTGGCTGGGGCCTCTCCATTCCAGGAAGACCTTTGGGCCCCCCCAGCTTGGGACCTGTCACCAGGACTTAATAGATATGGTCATATAAACACACTCAGGCAAGGGGGCAACTGGTATAGCGGCGGGGGGGGGGGTGCTACCCAAGCATGCATGCTTCCCAGGAGAAGCAGAGCAGCTTGCTCTGCAGAGGCAAAAGGAAGGGCATTGACGGAGAAGGAATAAGGAGGTGGCAGCAGAGGATGGGGTTACATTGTTAAGGCCCGCAGAGCTTTCAAGGTGATTAGGTGATTTGGAAAAAAGTCCTTGTTTCCGCTAGTAAAGGCTATTCCCTTCTGCACCTTCCCTCTCCCTGGCAGAGATTAGAGCAGTAAGGTTAATACAGTAGCAGGTACATCCATGAAAATCCGCAGCTGAGTCTTCACTCCAAGTGCTGCCAGCTCTTCCCTAAATCTTCAGGAATCAAGGTGCCTCGTTGGAAGTAGCTCCATTGCCTTTGTTGACGTAAAAGGGGCGGTAATGTGACTGCAATGGAGAATTCGGGGCATGTGAGTTTGACCTACCTTCTTTTTCTGACTGCCTATACTTCACCCTCCTAGGTAGCCCACCATATGTATCTTAACACCTTCCTATCTTAACACCTTCAGTCTTTGCTCTTGCAGAGCAACACCTCCTCATTTCACCACTGGAGGTGCTGCAGTGATCAAATGCAAATGGTGTTGCTTTTTGATTTACACACCTGCTTTGCATGGACTTCATTCCTGAGCCAAACGAGCCTATGCATCATATAAAATCTCAGACTATGACTCATGGTTTGATGAGAGGTTTCTGGGAGAAGAAGAATGTCACCTTTATTTTTATGCTTGTGTCAGTGTCTTTTAATTGCTCACTAACCTGAGAACTCATGGGAGTTTTCACACTTAAAAGCCATGCACAGTTATGTGAGTGATTAACTAAGTCGCATGGTATTTATTTGTGCTCTCTGGCTGGCAAACCAAAACTCTTGTGCGTGGAAATTCTCACACAATGGTGTATTGTTTATTTGTGCCTCCACATGTTGCAGCGCCCAATACTAAATGTTTGTGTAAACAGAAGTGTAAGTGGAGAGACAGGGGGAGAGCCTAAAGGAACTGCCATCTTCCTGTCTGTTTACTGCGGTCCCTAATTGTATCTCTTCTCATCAGGACCTACCCCTGAATTTCATTCTTATCTGCACCATTACAAATAAGCAACGCATGGCGAAGTTGTGCAACCTAGTGTTGACTTGGAATCATTGCAAAACACAAAAGCCAATTTATTGACTGCGATAGCTGGTTGCACTGCTCAAGGCAAAATCTTTAGCCTGGATAAGAATATGCTTCCACCAATGAAGCAGTGACCAAGGCAATCAGGAACAACTGTGGTTTTGTAATGTCTGATCTGTCTTAGGTTTGATCCACTGCCCAGATCTCACTTGCAGAAGGTGGGAGAGACCTCACAGGAACATGCTGGTGCGTTTTGGTGCAGCTCACTAGTTAATATCAGGCACAGCAGGCGGCTGGAAGCATGGGCAGAGCAAACCCAACCCATGTTGCTGCTCAGTGCTGACTCCCAATACCTACTGCTCAATGTTCCCTTTTGTTGAAATTCTTTTCATTTTATGGCTTTAATTTCCAATATAATTAAGAGATGGAAGAGGGGGGCTTCATTTTAAAGAACTCCCTGTGGGTTAAAAAGTCATTCCTCCTTAAACAGTATAGTCCTTAGTAAAAATTCGTATTTACAGAGCTTTTAGAATGTGTATTACTTAAATACATATTTAAGACTATTTTTAAAGCTAGATTATTGGTCCAGTAGACCATAAAAGCTCCTGCAGAGCTACTGCGGTCCAGAGCAAGTATTTCTATTTTGGGACTTTTTAATGCTTATATTTATCAACTCAATTGTTAGGTTCAGGGCTATCTGGTGAATCTAGGCTATAAAAATAAAATAGCCACTTCAAGTGTATGCATGAGAGAAAAAGGCTGGTGACTTCATGTGGGAGAAATCACCCAGGCTTTCTCTGTGGGGATTAAGGAAAGCATGGGTTGTGTTCGTGGAGCACAGCACACTGGCTGTCATGCAGCGGGGTGCTTGTTGCTAAGATGACCGTAGTCACATCCACCAGTGCTAACAGAGGCTTCACTTTCCTGACCAGACTTCCCCACTATAACACCACCGTTAGGGAGGATAGGTTGGTATCTGAAATCACGGGGAAGAGTCTCCATCTGAGCACACGCATGAAGTAAATGATCTTTTAGAAAGGCGGTGATCAAACACAAGACAGAAGATATTGCAAAACTTTGCGGTTCCTAGAAGATATGTTTTGCTGTAGCACATTCAGAGACTCAAGGCTGGATTTTCTGAAAGTGATACAGTCTACTGAGGAACATCCCTTTCACTGGCGTTCATCTCCTGGTGGGGCCTTGAAAATTTAGCAGAGACGTACAGCTGCAGTCCTTGGGCAGACACTTTCTAACTGTCGTGTATTTCCGCTGTTTTCTTCCTTCAGTGTGGGAATGCTCTCAATTCTTGACCCTCTCCAAGTCTTATTTTCAGGGAACAGTAAATAATCTTTCACAAATGTATAATCAGAATTCAAAAAATAGGTTTCGTCTGCGGAGATGGGGGCGAAAACTTGACGATCGTAATTCTGATCGTGCAAGATCTTAATGCAGCACAGCATGAACGGATGTTAAGAAAAATAGATGAACTTAGTGTTTCTGTGGTTATGCATTAACTGTTTGTTAATCTTGTATATTTAAGACTACGAGACCTAAAATATCACTGTCCTCTGCCCCTTACAATGCAGTTACCTGGTTTGTGCTAACAGTGCAAAATGAGTGACTTACAGATGTTCTAGTTACTTATGATTGTAGTCTGACCCCTCACCTTTGATACTGCACCTGCCCACTGTACGATGTAATTAGCAAGATACTTTTATATGGTTGTCTCTGATGCCATTTACACAATCTGTGCTTTCTGGATGTCACAGACTGCTAACAGTGTATGGATATCCCTGCAGGGAGGAAAAGTACTGCAGATAGCAGCATGTGTGCTATAGTATTTGTGCAGCTTCTAGAAGCCTGGATCAAATTTTAGACCAGGGCAAAATCTTTTCAAAATGTCACTTTGAAGAATTGATTATTCCTACAACCCAGAGTTATGGAGGGGGGTGGTGGTGGGGGGTTGATCTGTATCCCTCTGTGGATGCAGTTAGCCACAGAAGAAAATAATAGAAGCAGTTGACTTGAAGCTTTTACTTGCCCATCTCCAAAGGACCCAAGCCCTAGCCTCTGAAGTCTCGGGTATCCCTAGAACAGATAGTTCTCTTGCTGAAGCTGTGCACATGCTTTCACACCAAGGGTATGTTTCTTACCAATACAGACTGCTTAGAGGATTTCCATGTCTGTGGCGTCACCTTTGCAGACTGATGTCTCACTATGGAAGGATAAGCTGTGACAACATAAAACAGCCTGTTATAGATCAGTCCCTGCCACCATCCCCGTCTCCCCTTGCGAGTGTCAAGATGAGTAGCAGGACTGGAAGTGCCACATAATTAGTATTGCATTGCTTAACACTGAAATGCAGCCGTTTCTGGGGTAGGACACAACAGCCGTCAGACAGATGCCTATTCCACCACCCAATCAGTTAGGAAAAGGGAGTAAAGAAGGTCTAATTAAAATGTCTGAGGAACGCAGAGAGGTGGAATGCAATCAGTCCAATTAAATTTAGGCCAAGTCCCAAACTAAGCATTGTGACTCTTGCAAAGAACACTATAGGCTATTTAATTAGTGCAAAGAGCCGAGGCCTGAGTTTCATGTCAGAAATTAATGACGGTACCTCTGGCAGTGTGATAAGCCCTAACCCCCTTCTACCACACCAGCTCCGTTCCAATTCAAAAATAATACCAGCCCTGCCGAATTACAACCTGTTTCAGTGCTATCAGGCAATGGCCTTTCCCCACCTTCTCCCACTTGCAAATTAATCAGACCTGACTCTGCTTGGCAGGTGCTGATGCTCTTAGATTCCACCTCTGGTGCCCTTGAACTAGTGGGTAGTGAAAAGAGGATTATGAGATGGTGAATGGGGGATTCTGCTTCAGATGAGGGAGGACAGGCAGCTACTGTGTATTTTTTTGGAAGGCTGTGCTTAGTGGCTATTATTCTTTCAGGACAACAGCTGTTTTAAAACACTGATGAAGCTAGAGGGGTAAATGGCCATGAACGTAATTTCCTAGTACCTTTCTCTCCCTGGTCCCTACACCTCTAAAATGATCTAAAATTCTTATCTCTACCCATTACAAACAAAATTTAAAACCCCTTCAACTATTCACTAGATATAACTCTTTAGTACTTTTTAACATTCTTTAATAAACTCCTGTTGCCCTGGTTCAGCAGAGTAAGTTGCTCATGTAAACACGTGTGTGTATCTAAGAGATTGACAGTCAGGGCAGGAGATACGGGCCAGGCGTAGGACTGCTCCAGGCCTTCTCTGGGGGAGCAAGAACAGGATGAAATGTCTTACCACCTAAAAAAGGGGCAGAAGGAAGGGGAAAAAACTAAATGCCTAGTACCGGTCTTAGTGAAGAGGCTCCCATCAGACTGTTTGCTGAAGTCACCAGGCGGATTCTGTCCCACCGAGGAGAACTGAAAAGGCAGCTTAGTACCATTGCCTACTGGAAGATAGAAGAGTTGCGTTATTCCATGGTGTTGCGTGCGCAGTGGGGAAGCCTAAGCATTTCAAAACACACCCTGTAAAACTACCTTCAACCAGCGTGGGGGAAAATGGGAACCAATAGCTTTGTCCCTTTTCTCTTAGTAAGAAAAGGCCGATGAGAGCAGTCAGTTGTGGGGTCCCGGTGTACACAGTGTGCGAGTGTGAAGAGATCTCAATGCTCCAGGCAGGCAGGGAAGAGCCTTTCTCTTGAGAGACCCAGAGTGCAGGTGTGGCTGAAGACCAGCAGCTTCCTCACAGGTAAACTGCATCTCCAGAGACTGGAGTGACGAGGCAAAACTACATAACCGCCGAAGCTCCCTTGCCTCCAAGCAGTTGAGGCTTTATTTCAGAGCCCATTGAAATTAAAGCAAGGCTTCCCCTCCTGGCCTCCTTGGGGTCAGGCCCTGGCTGCCAGAAGGAATCTGAGAGCAGAGACAATGAGAGGGAGACAGCCCTGCCTGTGGCATGAAAAGCAGGAATGACCTAGGCGTGGCTGTGAGTCACCAGTGCTCCCCCAGGTAGAGCGGCCATGGATGCTTGTAGGCTGTCTCGAATGAAAGGAAAGGCAGGACCCTCTGAGCGTGAACAAAGCAAAGTAAGAAAATATAGGCGAGAAAAAGGAAGGTGGGGATCTGGGAAGAAAGGGCATGACTCGCTGCTGCTGGTTCTCGGTACGCTAGCTCAAAGCAACCCCTCCCCATTGTGCTGGACGCCGTACAGACAGCGAGCATTGGGCAGGCTCTGTCTTTGAGAACTTATGAGCTAAGTAAAAGGTGTACGTGCGATGGAGAAGAGCAGCCTTGTGCTTCTGGGAGTGGCTAAGTGTATTTGGAATCCGCTCCTGGTTCTGCCGCAACCTCCACAGATTGCCTTGGATGATGTTGGCACTCCCATCAATTGCAGTTTGTTAGGTATCTCGGAATATGTTTTTCATCTTCTTCTTTCACTGTCTGGACAATGAGGGCCAGGGATGCCTTTCCCTCCTATGTACGTAGCACCTAGAGCATGAGACCCTGGGCTTGGGTGTATGCAGGTGGTGCTGATAACCCAGCTAAGAGATGGTTCTGTGAGACAGTCATTGACAAGCTGACAGGACAGCTGAGAGGGGAAGCAGAAAAGCTTGGTTAGCCAGCTAGAAAGCTGTGGCACGGGGGGTTAGATCCTTTCAAACTGAAGTCGGAATTACCCGTACCAAGTGTTTCCTCAGTCGCTTGGAAGGAGGAAAATTCCCATGATCGTGGGTTGAAACTGGCTGTAAAACAAGAGCATCCAGTTCAGCAGTCGGCTCCTGATGAGCTGGCTCAAAGGCCTGTGCCTGGCATTGCTCTATGAAACAGTCCCCACCAATTTGGAAACAGCCCCAAACTAGAAATCTGGGTCCAGGGAGTAGAGGAGAGCCTGGTCTTTTTTTCTCTGGGTTCTAGGGAATGGCGAATAGACTTCTCATTTAGAGAACAAAGCGCTCTCACTGCCGCAGAGCTGTCTTTAGCTGCAGGTTTGTCTACTCAACATGACTATTCTCCAAAGAGACCTGCAGGCAGAGGCTTGGATTTAGAGCTCAAGAGACACAAGTAGAGGAACATTTCTTGCTCAAGCACACGTTGTTTCAGCCACTGACAGGCATGTGCTCCAGGGTTTTGCTAGGACATCATGCTGTGATGCAGACTAGTGCTGTTGTACCCCTTTTGTGAGACACTGGACTCCCAGAATGAGCGAAAGAGAGATGAATACTTGGAGCTGTTATGCTGCCATCCTGTGGACTGCTTTTTTATTTGAGCAGTGTTTCTATTTAAGCAGTTATCTCTCCCTCTCTGCGTGCCGAGTCCCTTCTCCTCATTCAAAGACTTCCAAAGGCACAAGATGATCTTTCCAACCTCCTCCTGGCTTTGGCCAAACTGTTTGCAACATCAGGAGAAGAAAGCTCAGTGGAAGAGGACAGAAAGGAGTGTCGAGCAGTTGAACAGATTGTTGCTCTATCTTTTAGGCAGCATTGGAAGCCTTTTATGTCTCCCCTCTGCCTCATTATGTCATCCCTGCAGGCAGATGCTCTGTGATAGTGTCTTTAATGACAAGAGCAGTGGAAGTCTCCTTGAATTTAAGCAGGGCTTAAAAACCTATAGGTTCAGCTCAAATCCAAGCAGTTTCTTAGTATGGGCCACTGCAGTTAGCACAGAGCACTACTTGGGTAGCATTCCTCAATGCAGCAAACAGACTTGCCGCTGTGGCCTTGGGCAGAATTTGCAGTGATCTAACCTAGCGAGAGAAAGGGTGTGTTACAAAACTACCGTGAGACATTCAAGGATTCTGTGCATATTATACAATGCAAAGGGTGGTCCTCTTTTTTTCCCCTCCCATTTTATGGAATTCCTTAGAAAAGATGCAATTGGAGGCAGTGCTGGAGTTCTACGTGACACATTGATAGAGCATAGAAAGCTCTCTCTAGAGCGTTAAATGATCGTGGGTATATTGCATTATTCATTGGGTAATCCTTTGCTAGCCAGCACGCAAGCTAAGTGGGTCATGTCTCCTGTTTTGCCTACTGATTCATTCTGTTCCCAAAGTCCCCATCAGTGTGGTTTCAGCAGCTGAATGTTCTATCAAAATGTTCCCATAAGGGACCATGCTTGAGCCCTCACCCTGCTGAGGAACCCAGTGCTGTTCAATCCCCATTTCAGCAGAGACTGTGTGTGCAATCACGTGCTTAGGTTTTTTTGGACAAAGTAACTTTGTTGGTAGAAAATACAGAATGAGTAGTTTTGGAAGGCAACGTGTCTGTGCTCTCAGGAAAACATAGATGTGTAGGTGGAACAAACGCTCCCCCAGCATTTGTACATTCAAAAGTCCATTGCAGGAAGCAGCGGGCCACTGAACTGCAAGCTGCTGTATAACCCTCACGCTACTCTGTCACTGGCTGCATCCAGCAAGCGTCCCCTCTGGCTCCAATAAACAGCACTAAATAAGAAACCCTGTATCTAGCAGTCCCTGTTGATCGCTCCTGTCTCTTGGCACATCCTTCAGGATGTTGGGATGCAGGGTCCCAGCTGGGAGCCAGGGAGCCCCTGCTCCCAGGTCTCAGCAGCTGATCCTCCAGAGAGGAGCACAGTCCAGGCACTACGGTCCGGAGCAGTGAGCAGCCAGGCTATGCCAAGCTATGGCACCGCCGCAAATGGCTTTTCCCTTCCTTCTGCCACGTCAGGTTTCAGCCCTGTCCCGGACACACGTGGCAGCGGTGATGGCAGAATGGCGTTGTCTGCTGTGTTCCTCCCATCATACAATCCCCTCCCTTTCAAATGCGTGTTGGGCCATTTCCACCTGAACCCGAAGCCCCACGTTTTGGCTAGAAACGGGTTCAGCCCATGCAATTTTAGAACTAGCTTTCCATCATCCCTTAAGGTTGAAAAGAGTTTTGGATGCAGGGCTGAGACTGTGGTCTCTCCCCAGCACCGGCAGCTCCGCTTAGCAGAACATGTGTTTCCCTGACAGCGTAGGGCCTGTAAAGCCCTGAAGCAGCTGGGGCAGAACAGCAGCTATAACCATCCAGGCGGTGTTCGGAGACAGGTTCCGTGCAAAACGAACCCACCGCTGGCAAAAACCCCCTCTGCAGCCTCTGATGAAGAGGCTGCTCCCTAACTTTGGAGGGCCTGCAGGAAACAGTCCTGCTAAAGGCTTGCTGATGCTGAACTGAGAATGTCGCCTCTGTCCCGAATGGCGTCCTCACCCCCACGGCGCCAGGCAGGGCTGCCAGCGAGCTGCCAGGCGCGGGCTGGTAACAGAGGAGAAGAGCAGAGTGGAAATCCAGACAAAGGGCTCAGTGTTGGGATCTGGGTTATCCCCATGAAACCCTAAGGACAGAGCAGGCAACATCGCACTTCAAATACGCCTTCGGGGAGTGCCACTGCTAATTGCTGGCATATCCCTTCACCCTGCCCGCCATCTGGCTTTGCAGAACAGCAGCTGTAAACACCTGGCAAATCCAGGCAGGGCCTCGCTCTCTAGGGACCTAGGAAGAATTTCTCTAGGAAATTTGGTTACTTATTTTGTGCTACCCTTTCTGTTCTTTTGTTTCTACAGGCGTTGCTTTGCCTAGGCTTTTAGCACACTCCGCTTCTCACTCCGGAGGTCCTGACACTAATTTAGAAATAGACAACTGCTCTTTTACAACTGAATGTGTCGAAAACAGTCATTCACTCCAAAGACTCATCCTGCAGTGTTCATGCAACAACCGGGACATAAGCAAATCACCAGCGCTCTTGTTGTCAGTGCCAGAGCTCAGAAAAGAAGCCCAGACTCCAGCTTTTTTAGGACACATTCCTCACTTTTATCCTTTCCCTGTAGGAAAAAAGTACGTTTTCTGGTGAAAGTAAACTCCTAATGCAGAGCAAGCCTCGTGTAGCTTTCACACTTGATAGCACAGTGGGGTAAGCTTCTGGTGGAGAATAACACTTACTTCAACCCAGTAACACATCTTAAAACTCCCCTATATTCACAAACTACACTCTTGAAAGAGTTCAGCTGCTCCAGCTCTCCTCCATGGAGTTGAGAACCTTTGCTGCCTTGTTTGAGATGAAAAGGCAAAAACCTCTCAAAGCTCTGTAGGCTGGAGAGAAGACCTGGCATAAACAAATACAGAGGGACAGATCTTGTCTGGGGGACAGCAGGAAATATGAGGGAAAGCAAATCTGGGGACAAATCATTAATGAAGTTCCTTTCCTATGCTGTGTTTGGAGGAAACCTGACCCCTGTTAGGGTGCCGTACCTTTGGGAGACAGGAACATGGAAAATCTCTTCAAGTTGTCGGGCTGGTTCCACTCATAGTTGTTCATCATGTACCGGTGGTCACCTAGAGAAGCAGAGCAGGAGGTGAGCTGGGGGAGGCAGTTTAGTGGCCTTGAGAGGGACGGGAGGAGGGGGAAGGGGATGGGTAACAGACTGGAGTTGCTTCCTCAAGTGCTGCAGGAAGAGATGGTTCTGCCCTTTGAAAACAAGTTCCTCTATTTTTGTAATTCCTCTGCAGGACTCTGGCTGGGAGGTAAAGCAGTGCTGTAGCTGCCCAGAGGTTCAGCCTGGGATAAAGGAGAAAGCTCCCTCGGAGGCGTAGCACAGCTGAAGCGTTCAGTAGATACGCTATCTCCTGAAAACCCATAGGGAGCTTGAGGGTTCAGGCATTTTCCTACCAAAATATTAGTGTGGCTAAAAACGTTTCCCACTTCAGAAGTGGTGGTTTGGGTTTGGCTTCTTTTGTGTTTAACCTGTGCACAGAGCTGGCTTTCAACCAGCAGGTCTTGAACGGCAAGTATTACAAAGCTCAAGAAAGTCAGTGTTGGGAAAGCTCTATGCGTTGGTTTGTTCAATTTTTAAAGAAAGATGCTAAACCTGAGTTGCAAACAGCTCTAGCTTCCTGGGCTCTTGGACAAGGGCATTTGGTTCAGGCTTCATGCAAAGTGGATGAAACCTACCCTTTTGCCAGGTATTATGCAGCCTGGTTTTGGTTTTCTAACCTTGATCCACATGAAATGATGCTCTACCAGTACAGTTGTTCATAAAAATACTTTCTTTTAAGGGCTCAAGTGTTATAAAAACCTATTGTTCTCTGCAAGGGGGTAAATTTAAATAGTTCCATTCTTTGATTTTTAAGTCACTGAACAAACTTTGATGTTATTTCTCCAATTTATTTCTGTGTTATTTAAACTCCCTGGATGCTCTCTGATTATTTGCCTCCTTGCCGCACTACTAAGTAGGTACCTGTTATGACAACTAAAAGAAAGTGGATTCCCTTTGGAGTCTGCTATTAAGCAGGTTTCATTCCATTAATATAATATTTGTTCCTGGGAAGTTTTTTACACTAGAAGATCAAGCCGGTTGCAAATGAATTTGTTGCAATGACTCAGGGGGAGTCTGAGTTAATTAAATCCATTAAGTAATTGTGGAGTTATTTCCTTGCAGTCACTAGATGCAGAGTGCTGTCCTCTTTCAAGTATAACTGTGGTTTGAAAAACAGAGAGCTCTGAAGTTTCTGAGACTCACCTTAAATAACATTTCTCAACTGAGTGGATACCACTGTTCTTCTCATTAGGCAGACTCCAAGCTGTGTCCATTAAATCCCTGGTAAAGTTTCTGAAAGTGGCCAGGTTTCTAGCAATAGTTAATTGGTGCCCTGCTCAGAAACGTTTTGGCACTTGAATCCCACGGATTTCAAGTACCATTGGGGACTTCTGGCATCAGTAACATGGAGGGGACCCTAATTGAAAGCGATCAAGTGATCAAGAAGTAGTCAGTCTTTATGCAGAGCTACTAGAACTGAACATATGCATACTCTTGTTGGGTTGTACAAATGGCCAAGTAAAATGTATTTGCTTCAGGACTGGCAAAAACCAGCTCAGCAGATGGAAGGTAACTTCCTAAGTAATGGTAACTTGAATGCAAAGTGCTTTTCTGCTACTCGTCTAGTTTTCAGAAGTGCCGTGAGTAGTCAGGCACCAAAACCCCTTCGGCATTACGCCATGCAGAGTTTGGAAATTCTGCAAATCTCCAGGTGAGCTAAGGAGAAGAAAGAAAAATGTATAAAAGTGATTTTTGGATCTGAGCTGCCTGTCACCTACTTGCACTAAGTTATAGCCAAACTTCTCAGCAAACTTAGCGCACGGAGTGTTGAGAACCTGAGCAGGTACGTTGCAGTGTTAAATGTTGGAAGACAAGTGGTGTTCGGTTTCTGGTACTACTTTAAGGTGTAGGGAGAGTTTAAAAATCTGGCTCTAGCTCTGCATCATGAGCACTTCGAATGTGATTCCTGACTCTTCTGAAAGGTTGGTTCTCTGGACCAGAAGTATCTGGGCCAGCTAATTCATGTCTAATGGAGAATGATGGTGCTAGATAAACATTAATGAACTGTTTGCAGTGCAGGCTCCTTGGGACCAGGGACTTTCTCTCTCTCCCCGTAACGTAGGAAGGCAGCAGGCTGTCACTTGATGAATACTAGTGATTCTCATTAGAGATCTAAATGTACTCTGGTCCCATGTCACCTTCATTCTAATTGCTCTAGATTGTGAATGCCAGACAGGCTGATTCACAAAACCCAGGCTCTGAAAAACATCAGCGTGTTGACCAATAGCTGAACCCGTGTTGTTCTGACCTCTATGCATCTTTTCAACGGGCTGTTTTTTGTCTGGGTTTTTGGTTTTGGGCGGTTTTTTGGCTGTTTCTTCCCCTCCTCCTTTATCATATCATATCATCTTCTAATGTGGATCTGTCTTTTCTGGAAGGAAGCTGGAGTGATTTGCATGGCTGTTGCCCAGGAAAAAAGGTGATGTATTAACATGGGAGGAATGTCTAGTGAGTACTGTGAATTTGAATGAAGCAGCAGTGATCTTGCAGATTTGCAGCAGAGTTCCTCAGTTGCTTGTGTTGTATGAACTGGACTTGAGATTATGCCTGCATCTTTTCAAGTCACACATCCTCCTGGACTGCAGGGTGAAATTTATCCTCATGTTACCTATCTAGCTTCTTGACCTTTATTGTTCTGGTATCTGGGGTTCCACAATTATTGATAGATTATATCCTTATAGCAGCCTGGTGAGATAACGATGAATTCTGATCCCTATTATTCTTAGTGCAAGAGGTCATTTCATGGGATTAAGTAACTTGCCCAAGGCTGTTTGTGGGAGAGCTGGGAAGTGAACCTCAGTTGTTGAGTCCCATTCCAGCGCCCTGTCCTCCTAATCTTATGTGTGAGCTTGATGCAAGACGTGTCCTTTCTGCAGAACTAATTGGGAGACACGGAAAGTAAGTGGGTTCTAAAACTTAGAAGATACCTTCCAGTGCTGCAGTATTGACCATACCTCTATTCACATAAGAAAAATCACCCATCCTTAAACATCACTGAAGTGTAAGGACCATTTGGCATTGCATGTCCCTCGAACACCCTGGCTCAGGGCAGGTGGGAAACAAACCTCTCCCCAGTGGAACATGCAGAGAAGTATGATCAGAGAGAGTTATGTTGGTTCACATCACAGCTTAACCTGAACACTGAAATGGAGACCTTTTTACTTGGAAAAATCTGTTATTAGATTTTCAGTGACAGGCGCTTGCACGGTATTTCATGTTCCAGCCAGGCAAGCAGTGGCTGAAACAGGCTGTTGTAAAATCGTATGTCATACCAGCACAGCAGATGTGCTAACCGAGCTGCACAAATAGGCTAATGACAGGATTTCAAAATTGCCATACTGGGGTAGCTACACTCACATTTCTGCCACTGCCTTCTCAATTTACCTAGTGAGACACTGAGTTGCCTTTGTGTATCTGTGCAGTCTTCCATGTAGAAACTGTCGTGCTAAGCTTGCAGGGGCTTGTTGGAGCCTGGCACAACCAGAGTGTCCCTGCTGGCCTCTTGCAGGAGGGAAGTGTCACTGTTCTTGACCTTCAAGAGAAGTGTTGCTGTGAAGTCCCACACAGGATGTGGATGAACCAGTTAAACACCGTGAAGCCGTAATGTGAAACAGCACTCGGGGAAGTGCAGCTAGTTTGGACCCATGGGTCCCCTACACGTGAGATACTTTAAATCCCTGGCAGTTCAACTGGCTCCATCCCCACATAGGTCTGGGTAGGATAGCTCTGATATTCCAGAATGAGTTTCAGCTACAGGTAGTGTTTCCTCACTTTCCTTATGTCCTTGCTTACTTTCTCCTCTGAGAGAGCACACTCATCACACTTCATCTCCTCTGGCTCTGAGCTGGGCTTTGCCCAGAGAGGGAGGGAAGGGGCAGATCTCAGATACTCTACCATTCTCCATGTGGTTCCTCTCTATGAAGTTGCGGCCAAGGTCAGCCTTGCAGATCTTCTCCACATGCCTCATGCAGACGTTTAGGAGGTCATCTCTGAGGAGTCCCATAGATGGGCTCATGCTCTCCCCTTCAAGCAGCACGCTGTACGTTGGGAGAGATGGAGGCGGGACGTAATTCCGCATCAAAGCCCCAAACTCCTGTCAAAAAGAAGGGAGTAGAGGTTACTGAGGAACATCAGAGACGGAGGCTAGATCCTAGGGAACTGGCTAATGTTAGGCTCCAAATAGTATGAAGTGCAAAGGAGAACAGTGAAGATGAAGGGGGCAGACGAATGTTCTGCCCATGAGCTGTAGCCACCTACAAAAAATCAGGCGTTGGCACGCCTAAGTTCATTCTTCACCTGCCAGAGCAGAGACAGCTTCAAATGTCAGGGTTGGTTCTTGCCACACACGTGCATTGAACTGGGGAAGATTAACACACCTTACACCAATCTGGGATTTGTCTTTGGGACAAATCCTGTCCTCATGGGAAAAAAGGAAAGGAAAATGAGATCCGTTACCTGCAGGAAGAGCACGGAGTCACTGATCTGATGTATCTGCTCCCTGTTCTCCTTGTCCTCCCGCAGCAGCTTTGCCCTCTCTTCCAGCTCATCCACGATTTCTTTCACATTCTCTGATGCAATCTTTTCCCTCTGGTCCAGGGCAGCCTTCACTTCATCCCTCTGCCTCTCCAGGTCACGGACCAGCTCTTTGAAATGCTGGTCCACTGTGGCTTTCTCATTGGTGGTGTAGTTCTGCGGAGGGAAGGGGCAAAGAGAGGAGGCAGCAGGAAAGATGCAGGAGAAATAAAATATTAAACTTCTCGGGGAGTCACTTGCTAATAGAGGGATACAGAGGGGGATACGTCCAAGCATTCTCAGCATTTAGACTGTGACTCTGGAGACTCTGGGTATGTAGGTCTTAGCACCAGAAGAGTTGTGCCAAGAGAAGTAATACCTGTTCTTGCAATAATTGTGTGTGTAATCTACAGGGTATGCTGTCTTCCTGATTATAAGAGCATATCTTTTATTTCAATTCATGAACTGCATTCTTAGGTGATATTTAAAAACACTGTTTAACCTTCTAAATCATGGTTCTGGCTCCCCAAGAATTTGAGGACCAAATTCCCACCATTTCAAAGGATGAAAGGTGCTGAAACACTTTTTACAAACCTGACCTCTAGGTCCTTCTGAAATATTCCTCAGAAGGACTGTGGATGTAACTATATTCAGAGTTAAAATTTCTAGGTCAGATTTCTAATAATAATAATAATAATAGTAATAATAATAATAATAAAGCAGATGAAAAGCATAACTGGCAAGCCAATGTGTATGTACCACATAAAAGGGAGAAGAATGGGCTTTGCCTATTAATATTATGTAAATTTTCTGGGGTGTCTCCAAATAGTGTTTTCACTGCTCTATTCAGGGTATAAATAAAAAAAAAAAAAAAAAACCCACCGCCATTACTATATTGTAATCCTTAGTGTGGTGAAAGAATTATAAAGGAGCCCTATATCAGTATGGAAATAAGCTGTTCCATTATATACAAGATGTTTGTTGGTGTAACTGCGTCTGTTCCTGTTGCCTTATCTCTGTTTGGGCAATTCAGAGCCCTTCTGGAGTTTATTTTTGTGTGGTCTAGCAGGAAAAAAAGCAGCACACCTTTGTTTCCGAATCAGCCTGGCTACTGGCGACTGAAGAACTATGAGGGACCCAAAGCAGGGAGGTGCCTTGGATCATTTTGTAACAAGGCTGTGCTGCCTCTTCTTGATCTCCTGCAGGGTATGTTGCAAGATGACTTCAGTAGGAGTTGTTTCCAAGATTTGGCATGAGTGAGTTTTGGAGAGTGATGAGATAGAGTCTGGGTAAGGAAAGGAGTAAGAGCTGGATATGTGAGAGAGATTGAGGAAAGGAGGAGAGGGATGCGAGAGGGTAGAAAAGAAAGGGAAGCGACAAGTACAGGAGAAACAGAGACGCGAACTTAAAAGAATATCCCATACGCACCTTGATACGGTCCCTCTCCTTCTGCCACTTGTCCATTTCATCTTCTACCTCAATGATCTTCAGCTGCAGTTGCTCTTTCTGCAGTGAAAGCTCAGCCTGTGAGAAGAGGGGAGTCTCATGAACGGGGACTGAGGGTGGCCTACTTCAAAGAGGCACTGTGCTTCCACTTTGCATTTGGCCCTGAACAATAATAGCTGGGAGGTACGGGTTCCTGGCACTGCTTGAAATGGAGATCATGTGCTGACACTGGACAAGATCCCAGAGCTTCTGGCTGGGTCAAGAGATTCAGCTCCCTCAGCAAAGGCAGCAGCAGAAGCACCCACCTACTAGGCTACCGTCATGGTGCCGCTTTTAATCACATTAGAGTCATTAGCTGGAGGGGGAAGAGGCCTGTTTCAAAATTCAGCTGTGTATGCAGCGAAGGGCCCATCCCAGGGTGTGCCTCTGCAGCAATAACAGTTTTCATGTAATTACGGAATGACGTTTGACGAGTGTTGCAACAAGAGGACGATGCCTCTGGCAGGAATTCTGTTTAGACAGGATTGTGGATTAATTTGCTCTGAATTGAGAGCTTTCATGTTATGATGAAGCTGGGGAATGCTTGGAAAAAATAAAAAAAAACACAAAAGGAGGAGGGAGGAGGTGTAGTCAACCATGCTTGGCTTAGATCAGCAACTTCACTGGGATTCATTTGCATTTTGTTTTGCGCTGGCTTCCCGGAGAAGCTCAGACCAGACAATTGCATGCAAGGCAGTTATAAAACTGGAGCCCGTGGAGGGCCGGGCAGCCATGAACTGGTGTGACATGCCGGTTGGTGTGCATGCCGTGTCTCTGGATCAGACCAGGTCCTGGCTCTTTAGTAATGCCTTGCGCCGTTAACTCTGGGCAACCCCTCCCTCAGTTGTTCATATTCACCACGTCCCTGCCCAACAGATCATGACAAAGCCGTTGTTTACGCTTTTCAAGATCTTTCTGCGTTTCATGTGTGTACAGGTTGGTCAGAGCACAACTATAACTACAGGCAATCTGGCTATGGGACACTTAGCCCCAGAGCCATTTAGGAACTACGCATTTGGCAGAAATTACCTGAATTCCACAACTGAGCTATGTCGCGTTAGGAAAGTTCTGAAAACCTGCTGTTCTGTGGGATCCTTTGGCAAATGGCTGTATTGCCCAAAAGCACTTACATTTAGGCAAACAGTTAGAGGCAGGGGAGATGAGGGATAGATAAATCCACTCCCACTGCAACTAACACAGTGAGGTCTCCCTGCTGCTAAAACACAAGGTTTAGTTCCCACTGCTTTGCTGCCCATCCAAGAACGTAATACAACATGAAAACCTGGGTCTTCTCTTGTGATCATAGTTGCCTTCGGGGTGGGAGTTTAAAAGTTTTCAATTCTCCATTCAAGGAGTAGAAAACAGCATCACAAAACTGTCAAACAGCTCAGACCAAGGAAATCAGCCCATCAGGGCTCTTGCGTTGGTGCCAGTCACCATAGTGTCTGAACATCCTCTTGAGCTTGAATCAAGCACAGCTGCATCTGAGAGCCATTGACTCTAGCTGTTCCAATTTAGAACATTTCTATTTATAGAGGGAAAAAAATTTGATAGTTGCTTTATTGCCTTATAAAACAGAAGAAAGGGGGAATTAAAAAGGCAAATGTACTCAAAGGTATCTCAATGCATGAAGAGCTGCATCCTCACATTGTCCTTGTCCTTGCTTGTTGAGAGTTAGGAGAGCACTGGCCCTCTAAATATTATCCGTACACCCTGACAGCCTTCAATAGTCAACTGAATGCAGTCATGAGTTCACATTCTACAGGGGTTCAGTGCAGACATGGAAGGGCATCAAGATGAGAAAATTTGTTCTACTACTGATCAAGAGAGTAAAGGCATGAGCTTGATCCTATAGTTTTCACATTTTCAAGACAGTGACTTGCAGGAATGCATGCTTTTTTCCTTCTCGTATGCACCGTGACGTGCCCTCTGCATCAAGACACAAAGGTGTGCAACTGTCTTTGCCCAGCAGGGGAAATGCAATGAGATAAAAGCATTTTAGATCCAGATACCCATCACACTGCAGTAACCAATCTGAGAAACTACACTGTAATGCAAGTTGTTTCCCTGAGCCACAGAGCTACATCCAGATGGCATTAATTGTTAGCAAAGTAAAAAAGCACATCTCCTGAGCAATGGGAGGTCTTGTTGCCCTCTTCATCCCTAAATGTCAGGACTTTCTTATGACAAGAATGTGAGTGAAATCATCCAGAAGAGGGACTGGAGGGATTTTTTTGAGAAGAGCAGACCTTTCACAGCCACGTAGACACTCCTAAACGCAAGGGGTTTGAAGAGGAAAGGTAACAGGAAAAAATTTCAGGTGATGGCTGGAAGGTTGTGATAACAATATTATACTTTTACAGTACTTTTTAATTAAGATGGGTCTCAAAGGAATTTTGCAAACTACTACTTGCTCAAAAAGTGATAGCTAACTCTTAACAGCTTGTTGCAGTTATCCCTTCACCCAGAAAGGTAGTTTGGGTGCCTCTGGGATGGCCTGCAATGACTATTTAAGAACAGACCCACACTACAATTTAGAGTGAGAATTATGATTTGCAAATGGAAATTACAGAGATAGTTCCAATAGCCAGAATGCAAATACCACAGTCATCCAGGTTCAGCTTGGGTTAAAACGCCCATACTGAGGGCAAAAGGAAACACTAGTACAGACACCAACGAAGCCAAGGGACGTGCTTCATTGCACGATAGTACAAACATTAAAACTAGTCTTACCATAGGAAAAAAATGTTAAAAAGAGGTCCAGGGAGACTATGGAATAGTACAAGAACTGGTGATATGGGCACAAGGAGGCGGATTTGGTAGATGGACCACAACGTAAGGGGTTCAGCAAAGGTGATTTCATGATGGTTTTAAGGCCCTGTTCGGTATGGGGCTAGATGGAAGATTGCTTTAGCTGTCCACATATATCCTGTGTTACATTTTCAGCAGGGTGGTTACAGGTACTAGGGACAGTCAACTTCTCAGCTTCATTCCATATGAAGAAACTTCTCTCCTAGCTTTCTTTGTATTTCTCAGATTCTCCAGGGTCAACAATCCCTGATCCCCTTATGTGATGGAACACCCAGAACAAATCCGTTGGGTGAGACTTGGGGTTCAGAAGGTCCCAGTGAAAGATAATATAGCAGCTCCACCCATTGTGGGGGGACTCCCTACACTGCAGAAACAATAACAGTGAAGAAGATCTAGGAAATACAGGTTTAGACCATTCGCCTTGACTATAGCAAGTTGAGAAATGCTGGCATGGCACTGAGAGTCTTTGAGCTAAGAGAGGATCCCCTATTAGAGTCTTAAGTTAATTAGGACAGTTGAGAGGCCTAAGTGAAAGTTCAGAGTGTACACCTAAACATCCCCAACTGAACCCAGCCCTTGTGCTGTAAAGGACCTAGAGACGTGAGATTATGAGTCTTGCGTCATGATGCAACTCATTTTTGCAAGGCAGCAATACAAGCATCATCATGTCTTAACGCTCTGGGAACCCAGTCCCTGAAGCAGGGAACACCCCTGTGTCACCAGCCTGGAAGAGCTCTGCTAATTACCTGACAGCAACAACCAAATGCAATAATGAAAAGTGTTTAAACTAGTTGTCCCAGTACAGGGCCTGTATTGGAAATGACAGGGCTGAAAAATCAGCAAATTGTTCGAGACACTGTTTTTGCTGGTTTTGCCATCACATTTTTCTATCTAAGCTTTTGTTAAGCAGAGGCGGGTGTCAGTGGGCTGCAATCTCTGGAGACTCTGCCAGCATCCTGCAAAAATGCCACTAGTCACTGCGTGAGCTGGGGCCAGAAAAGTCTCTCTGCTTTGCACAGTTTGAAGATAATTCCTTAGCTGCAAACTGATGGATTTTCCTTGGGTTCTGCCCTCACTGTAGAGGCATTAATGCAGAATGCAGGCAAACCTACTCTAAATCACAATTTGCAACAGGTCAGCTTCCACAGCCTTCCAGCTAGGAAGAAGGTCCTGCAGGCAACTGCAGGAAAGGTACTGTGGTACCTGTGTAAAGAGGAAAACTGCCGGTAACTGGAAAGAGCATCTATTTTGCGCTGTGTCTGCGGAGCAACCACAACTAGTGTAGGTAAGGCCTCACAGCTACATCGTGCCCTAACCTTGCATCAGTGGGAAAGGCCAAAAGTCCTTCCACTGGCACATTGATACCCTCTTGTTTGCTCTCTATCCAGACAGTGAAAGCAATACGGAAGGGCTCAGATGGCAATCCTTCTGGATCCATCTCTGTGGACGGTTGACTTCAAAGCCTAGGTCGGACTTTGTGAAGTCTCCCCTTTTGAAAGTTGCTTTGTTGAAACGAGGAACACCCAGCTCCCGTTTCTGCATGGCAGTTCTCTGCTGCCTCTTTAAACCTGCTGTACAATGCGGACTTTTCTTTAAAGGTAAAGAATTAAAGAAAAACAATCAAAGTGCTTTTCACTAGAACTGACCTGACGTGCTGAGTACTAAGGCTGGTGCTGGATGGTAACGCCAGGTTATTTACAGCTCTGTGAGTGGCAGGCATATCTGAAGTTGTCTCGTTTTGAGAACAGGCCTGTAAAACAGGTTTTGAATGAAGGATCCCCTTTCAAAATTAAGGATTCTGTCTGAAAGGGGGGCTCTAGTTCTGCTGATAAATCAAGCTGGGCAGGGGGTTTTACTGGAGTGTACAAGCTGCTATTGACAATTCTCACTTTTCAAGTGTGTGTGCTTATTACCCAGCCTCACAGACTTTTTCTTGGTTGTTTCTTGCACTGATTCTGGTGGGGGTGTTAGTTTTCCTTTAAATCTGTAGCAGGAAACTAATGCAAAGTAGATCTGGGGAAGGCATTAAAGGTTTGCTGGGTAAAATACGCAAATACCACTGGGTGGAAACTTGGAAAAAATGTCTCTGTCTTCCCTGCCAAGTTGTCTATGTCTGACCCCCCGTGCCTTTCACTCTTGTCTGCTCAGCAGCACACCAGGTAGGGGCACGACCGACTCTCACCCCAGGCTCCTGAAAAGTGGAAGATGCTGCTGTGTTGTCCTCTCTTCCACAGACAGGGACATATCAGGCTTTCCACTGCTTGCTTAAATGCTCTAACCAGTAGGTGTCTGTATACTGGCTTGTTTGCATTCCTTTTCGCTTAAGCTGTACTGTCTCCACATTGTGGAGCAAGCAGAGTTACCTCATTCTACAGAAGGATCTTAAACTATCCCTTGCTTTCCCAACACTGAAGTACAGCACCTCTCTTCCCTACACGCCTATAGCAAAGATAAGCTCACGAAAGAGACTGTAACCTGCATTAATTCTGCAATACGAAAGGAATAGATAGACCTAAACCAAGCGTATTACACCATGTTATGTGACAGTTTTGTGCCACCGAATTGCTGAGCACCCAGATTGACAGTCAGGCTTAAGTGCATCACAGAATAGAACCCCCGCCAGTTCTGCTGGAATCCTCTCCAGGTTTGGAGTCGCAGTATAGCCAGGGACTGGGAAATCCTTGCAGATAAACCAATTGTTCCTTAACAACCAACACTCTGTGAAAGGGTCTGTCTGGATACAGCCGTATTCTGGTCACCAGTCCAGTGGCATAGTTAGCAAATTTGGAGCCAGTAAAGCTACCCTGGAGCTGCTTGGATGCCAAGCTGTGAAAATGGGGCAGGGATGGGGTTGACCTGATGCAGCTTTTTTGCTTATTCTTTCCACAAAGGCCAGCAGCACCAGCCACGCTTTGCCACTCTTCCAATTTGTGGTCATATTGCAGCTCGGCTGATTTGCAAGACTTGAGAAGAATAGGTGGTGCACACAAGGGACTTGGAAATGTTCATTCCTCTTTGTGGTTCTTGCTAAGGCTCCACCAATGGTGAATAAATAAGGGCTAATAATAGGAATAAATATTTGTAAGCAACAGCTATCCTGTTAATTGGTTTTGTCTGAGTGAATACTCACTCAAGTTACAACATGATCAAAACTCATTGTCAGGAAAAACTTGCACATGTGCATGATTCATATTGATAAAGCCCTAAATCCTTTAGGCTTAGCAGCAGCAGAAACAGCACAGGGCAGTACAGGAACTAAAGCATGGAGCTAACGAGCAGCACAAGGACTCTGAGAAAGAAATCAAACATAGTTTAAATCTTCTTCTCTGTCCACCTATGGTTGCCTCTTTAAAAGCAAGGTGTTCTAGGTCCATCCAACCACAGGAAGAAGGCTCTGGCCAGCTGTGGTTCCTCAGGGAGCAACTGTTAACCTCTTTTCAGTAGAAATGCTGAAGAGGAATTGGACAACCTGGCAGACACTAGACACAGCTTTGTGAGAGTTAAGCGTATGCTATGTTCAGAGCTGACATCAAAAACACAAGAATAGGCAATTATGGAACAAACAGCAGGCTAGCGAGCCCTGCAGGAATTTCTTTAAGAAAGACTGTCTGAGACATGGAAGAAACCTTGTCTGCTTTCAGCAAGGCTGCAAGTTGGAGACGACATTGCAAGAAAAGACCAAAAATTTGCATAGGAAGACAGAGATAAGCTCTAGATAAGATGCTCTTTCAGCCTTATGAGAGAAATTTTCCTAGTGCCTTACAAAGAGTTAAAGTGTTCTTCCAAGTTAAGGGTAAGTCAAGAATTTCTAACAGCGGGTACTTGCATTTGCCTGTTCACCACATCAGACCGCTGGCTTGGGCTGTGCCTAAGACTAGGATTTAGCAGATCTTAGTGCCCTTCCAGCTTCTGCCATGGACTGTCTGTGTGATTCTAGGCAAATTGTTTTACGTTGCTGTTTCACCGGTCTCCTTCCTGCAATCTCTCCTGTCCTGTCTGCTTAGATCAGAAGGTCTCTAGGCCAGGACATGCTCTTACTATGGGGGATGTACAGCACTGAACATGGCGAGACCCTGATCTTGACTAGAGCTAGTGGAATAATCATACATCCACCCAGAAAGCAAACAGCATGAGACTTTAAGCAAACAAAGGTGGAAGACTTTTCATTAGAGTGAGCGCTGTTTCACATACCAGCCTCATCTCCTTAGATGTCCATCCTCTGAACCTATTGGAGTAACACTTCGGGGGAAATTATAATGTTTTGTGTTTGCTCCAGGATTTTTTCTTCATCTAAGCTTCAAAAGACTCTTTCCATAGGTGGGGCTTGACACTATTATATTCGTAACAGAAAAGAAAATAAAACCAAAAAGCCATAATCTCACTCTAAGTAGCTGACATGGCAATTTTCAACAGTAACCTAGCAGCCACTCGATCCAACCACCTGTATTCTGGAGGTCCTGAACTTGGGCAATGCCCCACTTTCTGGCTGTGGATAACACTACACAAACACTGTCAAAACTTGAGACAGTTTTTTGAAAACTTAGCATGTAGGGCTTTGATTCAGCCTCTGCTGAAAGTCAGTGGTGCAACCAGGGGTGGAAACCATGTTCTCCACCCCTCCAACACAGTCTGCTACACAACACCAGCGCTGTACTGCTGTAGCCAGCCATTAGGAGAATGACAATCCCACTGCAGCAGAACCCAAGCAGTATCAGTTCTCCACTAAACGCTTCCCATCCACCACCCCTGCATCCCAGAATTACATTGCAGACATGATTTTAGGAGAGACTCGAGGCTGGAGAGCAAAAGCTGTGGTGCAGTATTGAGGTCCATTGGGAAGACTGATGGGAACACGCAATAAAAAGAGTGTTACCTCTTTTCCCGCTTTCTCGATCTCCACTGTCACTGTGCTGTGGTTCTTGTGCTCCTGGAACATGCAGAGGTAGCAGATGCACATCTGGTCTGTCTGACAGAACAGCTCCATGGTCTTCCCGTGCACAGGGCATTTTCTTGCTTCAAAGTCCCTGATGGGGTCCAGGAGCTGGTGGTCCCGGAAAGCCGCTCCCTCCAGATGGGGCTTGAGGTGCAGCTCACAGAAGGAAGCCTGGCACACCAAGCAGGACTTCACGGCCTTTTGCTTGTTATCAATGCAGGAATCGCACAGAACGTCCTCGAGCTTCACCCTGGGCCGTGACCCAGCTGCTCTGTCAGGCTTGTTGAAGGTGGATCTTCTCAGGTCCCCTGTCTCCACCAGAGGGAGGGAGGTTTTCTTCAGGTCCCCCATCTGCCCCCCAGAGAACAACGACTTCCTCCCTTCCCCTTCGCTAGGCAGGAAGCTCTTTTTGGAATCCAAGGAGAAGAGGGGCTTCCTGAGATCGCCTTTCTCTGCAAAGGAGAGGGGTGGTCTCCTCATGTCTCCTATCTGTCCGCTGGCATATTGCATCTTCTTTGAATCTGCCGAATCCATGCTGAAGTAGGTCGATCTCTTCTCATCGGACGACTCCACAAACTGAATGATGGGCCTCTTCCAGTCACTCCCAGAGAAGAGGGAGCTCTTGATTTGCCCTGTCTCCAAAGAAGCACTGCCAGTGCCTTTCATAGCTTCCTTCTCACCTCCGCCAGGGCTTGTGGTCTTCTTCACTTCTTCTTCTTTTTTGGGGACAGAGGCACTTTTCACATCCTCTGGCTTCCCAGCGGTACCATTTGTCCTTGCTGCACTCCCCGTTTCCATCGTCTAAACAGGGTCAATTGGCTTCACTGCTCAGTCTTTTCCTCCAGTTCCCGACTCTCAACCCTCTACAAAGCGGGTATGTCTGCCCAGTCGTTGTCTCAGCAAGGAATGACGGTGGAATGCAGGAAAGTTTCTGCCCAAGTGACGCACCTGGAGCTCCTGCAAGGAGGAGGAGAATGCCTGGATTATGCTGGGTAGATGCAGGGAGAAAGAAACAGACGTTACCAGGGATCAGAAGCTACAGCTGTGCAGTTAATTATACAAGGCAGTCCACACCCAGGAACATTCTTGTCTAACCAGGTTTGGGAGGAAGGGCTGTTTATATACATAGAAATGGGGGTTTTTTTAAAAATAATTTTCATTAAGATGTAGCAACCAGTTCGACCGCTTGTTTCAAAAATAATTTTGCTCATTGTTGCCAGGAGCTGAGGTTACCTCCTTGCAGAGATGGGCAGGGTTGGAGAGACCATGAGATGCTGAAGATGGGTTTGTTAACTGGGTCATACGCATGCACAAAAATAATTATGGTTGTCATTAAAATGAACGCCTAGAATAAAGCATTCTTAAACTGGGTTCCCCTGAAGGCTTACTGTATTCAGTAGGACAGGGAGGGGAAACGTATGGATAATACGGGGTTTAAAAGACCCTATTATCTTTATTTTGATTTTGATGTTGGGTTTGTGCAAGGTCCATCCATCTAGACCTGGAAATAGCCCAAACATGTATCAGAAGAACACAGCTGAACTGAAGTAAAAATTGGCTAGTCCTGTTTTTCCCATGGGCCATGCAATTTTCACTAATGTGACTAGTAGAATAAACCCCCCATTGCCTATTTCATTGCGTGCTCTTACTGAGATAAGGGTTCGGGTGTATCTTATGTAGCTCTTCCCATAAATGTCCACTGAACTGAGAGACATACCTGGAAGAGGAAATATTTTACAGCTAGATGGCCAAAATATTCCTTGCAAGAAAAAAGAACTGAGAAAGAGTTTTAAAAATAGATCTGCCTCCACCAGCTGTATTCCTGGGAAATGTTCAACTTGTTGGAATCACAGAAGATTTCAGAAGAAAAAGGCTCTTTATAAGCACTGGTGAATTCCATCAACTTCAAAAGGAGGAGGTTGATCTTCTGCTCATTTCATATCAATTTAGCATAGATTGTGCTCTGAATTTCAGTGAGATTGCTCTGAGATTAATGCCCAGGGTGTAAATTAACCATGCCTAAGATTTCTGCTTAATTTAATTTTCACAGAATGCAGTGGTGGTGTTCCTGGAGAATGTGATTTTTAGGCTGTAACAATTTCTCATTAGAAATCCACAGCAAAACCCCAGTCGGAAGTGTCTGAAGTAGTGGAGGAAAATCCAGGTCTGCATTTTGCAGCTCTTTTTTAGGTGTGGAGGAAATAGAGGTGCAGCCCAAAATGGGAGCAGCATACTCTTTGGATCTGGTATGAGAATGAGATAGCCAGGAAGCGCCTGTCTTACAGATACGGTTTCTAAGGGCTTTGTGCAAAATGAGAGAAAAGGAAAGAGAAAACTTTTTCCTCGCCAACTGAAATGCAGTTGGGATCCCTGGCTCATAGATCCAGCCCCTCTTACTGCCTGTATGTTGTTATGGCTCTCTATATATGAGAAATGATTCAGTATACAGTATTTTTTTTTTATAATAGTTGTTGGGAAAGGCTGCATCTTTTGTAGTAATTTCTAATGGACAGGTTTTTTATTAATAGGACCATAGTCTTTCCGTGAGTCAGAAGTCATTCTCTGGCATAGGAAAGGGCAATGCTATTTTTTAAAAACAAATTTCATGAAAGAAAGAGATTGGCTGACATATACATGTATTTCTTTCCCTCTGGCTTCCTGGGCTGAGTTGATCTTTATAACATCAACAGTCCTGGAGATCTCCAAGTAATTAAAAATACTGGAGGGTGGAGGCGCCTGTTCTCACGTGTACAGAAAAGACTCAGCAGAGCTCTTCTAAGCTAGCATTAATACTTAAGAAACAAAAAACATCTATATGAAGAGGTCTGACTTGGAAGAAGGCGGCTTTGGTTTCTCTTGTTTTCCTGACACTTTGTTAAGGTTTTGGAGTAGGTAAGGCAGTCAGAAGATTAAGGACTTGAATTTTTTCATCTTGGTTTTACTGATGCAAATCCAGAGTAAATGAGTTTAATCCAGTTATTCCAGGCAGACTCGGAAGTAACTGGGCTCAGGAGGAGGTTTATTATTGATTCTCCTGTCCATGCAGAGTCACATACAAGACTGGCACCCTCCGATAAGTCAGGTTAGGGTTGTGCTGTGCCTGACCTACCCTGATGCCAGCCATGGCTTTCGCTCCTCCATTTGTTGCAGTACTGGTGAAGTATGGCCATGCTTGAGATGTAAGACGTTGTAATGTCTATCATCTAATGCTGCTCCAGTCAGACTCAGATGGGCTGATGTCAGCCCTCATGACAGTCGGTATGTTCCATAAAGCTGCAGGTTCTGCTTTGGCTTTTGAATAGCTTGGGTGGCATCTTTCCATGCTGCTTAATTTTGGAGAATCCTCATCTGTATCAGACAGAAAGAGGGAGGTTGCGCATATACACACATACAGACTAATGGAGCCAAATGCAAACTGGATTTCTTGAAGAAGAACCTGTTTGCCAGTAGTCTGGGCTGAACCTCCCTCGAGTCTGCAGAAAGAAAGAAAGGATGTCACTCACGCGTGCACAAGGAACGTTCCCTGCTCTTGCCAGTCACTTCTGCGTAATGCCACTTTCACTGGTCCCCTTTCAACCTCAGCTCACTCTCGCAGCGCCTTGGGCACGTCCTGCTTGCGAATACCTGCGAAACCATGGCAGGCCCACGTGTGACCAGCAAAAGCTAAATGCATCACCTCTGCTGCCACGCGTCTTGGGACTGCAGCTTTGCTCCGTAGCCAAAGGCCAAGTCTACTCTTTTCCCCATCATCTCTGCACCTCACCATATCTTTCATGCCAAAAAATTGTTTGCAGATGGGGCCCACCTCTTTCTTGTTATTTCTGGCTTCTCCTGGGAAATTACTGTTCGCACCTGTCTGAAACTTGAGGTGCGCATGGTCTTACTGGTGCTCGTAACCACTGCCAGTGCTGGCTAATTCTGCCTGGGAATCACAGGAGGACTACTGGAGTTAAAGGGCAGTTTGTGAGTTAAAGGGTAGTTTGTTAGACAAGTTGTGCTTCAGTTCCCAACCATATTTAGAAGACTTGTGCACACGCGTGTATTTCAGGCAATTTAGAAGCCAAAGTAAAGTACAGACTGGACGTCTCTTTATTGCAGGCTTTATCTTTGCACCTCCCAGAGGGTGGCTCCTGATTTCTATAGCATGAGTTCACACTTGTGTAAGCATCATCTGTGATTTTTGCACCAGCTATCCCTACGTTTCCTGCAGAGGACAACTGTCTCCTATCTAGTGCACTGCGTCAAGCCGATCACACAATATGCCCATGTCTATGCCTCTGACTCAGAGCATACACCCACGTTTGGCATCTGCAGTGTCTTTCATCTGAAAAACTCGGAGCGTTTTTCAAAGGTTCACAAATTAAACTTGACAACACCTTTGCAAAATAGGTCTGGGTTGCTAACCCCATGTAGCAATTAGGGAAACTGAGGCATGTGCTGTGGAACTGACTTGAAATTTTTCAGCAAAAATGAAACTTTTTTCCTGAAATAGCTATGCAAATGCTCTTATTTTTCATGACCTTGACCCCTCTAAATCCTTGCTTTTTTTTTTTTAATATTCCATGATGCTTTTATTCTTGTTTTGAACTTCTTTTTTTTTGTTGCATATACACCAGTAAGCTTGGGTAATTTATTGCTTGTACTGAAGTGTTTCCACTGTGCAACAGGCTGCACAAAAATTTTCATGGGTAGGTACTGGAAAAAAAAGAAATTTTCCCAGGATGGAAAAAGTGAAAAAATTGGGTCCATTTCAAACTAAACAGAATAGAAACAGTTAAGCCAACCCCAGGGCACTCCTTTAGAGAGAGGCTCCAGAGCAGACTTTCAAATACCAGTGACTGATGAAGTCATGGAGAGTCACAGAGAATTAGATCAACCAGCCCATGATTCACTGGCCCCAGTTCTCACAACAACTCCAACCAAACTAGGAGCGGGGAACCTGTCTGCTAATTGCCTACTCTGTGCTCTACCCACTAATCCACATTCCCTTTCACATCCTACATATTTTCAGTCCTTTCTCATTTATTACACCTTTATATAAAACAAGTCCACAGCTCGGAAAACGTTATGCTGAAATGCGCGTATGCTGTTCCTGCTACAAGAAAGCACAGGGAAATCAGTCCATCAAGCATGTAGACACCATTGAGCAATGACCATGTGTTAACCAGCTCCTAGCATAACAGCAGAGCAGGCAGAACGAGCTCAAGGCTTCGTGTTGCTTTCACATGTATCGGATTTAGTCAGCAGTGCATGCAGATAGATCAGTAGAGCTATCCTGGTATAGAGCGCATGGGGAAAAAACAACAATGCTGCCGGTGTGCTTAAAGCGGATCTACAGATACTCTCAGAGCTGTGGTTTATATCAGGTAGACTCAATTTATACGGCGTAAACTTAAGTTCAGATATTTGTGACAGTTTGGGCTCACCACCTCCATGTGATAATCAGCTATGTGTCTCAGAGTAGGTGATGAAGGAAAGGAAAACTGAACCAGGAGGGTCCGGTTATTTGGGGGATGCATTTTCATGTTAGGGGGCATGCTGAACTGAGAGCTTAGTGAAGATGGTCAGGACCTGGCTTCAGATACGAGGACTCGGATTTTTAGGGTCGTGTGAGCATCTGAATAGCTCCTCCAGGGTTCCATGGTGGGCCAAACACAAGCTTCCCAGGGCTTAAATCAGGCCTGCAGGCTATGAGCTGGACCATGGGGAATCTTAATTATTGGAACAAGTTACAGGCAGAACATAAATGCCCGTTGTGTAACAACGATACTTGGTGAGCGTGCAGAAGGAGGGTGATTCACTGAAGGAGCGAGAGGGTGTGTGACAGGACAAGGGCATTAACTGGAGGATATGTGCTGCCTGGGGGAGGACCCCTTTCTAGTGGTTATGCTGAGTCTTCATCTTTGAACAGGCTAAAGGGGAAAATGACTACTCGGCATTAAATTCATAGGGAGGACAGGAAAGAGAATACCAGCTAAAGAGGGAAATGTATTTGAATTAAAGGACAGTGCTAGTGTAAGATCAAATAGGGTAAATTTGTTCATTAAAGAATATAGGGTAGAAATTAGAAGATGATTTCGAGACATCACAGGAGCAGAGTTCAGGGATGGCCTTTGAAACAGTGTCTTGGGCACCACGATCTGAACTGGACTCAAGATGAGCTTGCTACAGTCATCAACACATTGCATAACAGTGTATGGATGATACTGCATGCCTTCAATGTGCTTACGAGACTTGTTGCACCATGTTCATATTGTTTTTAATTAATTAATTAAGCCTGTGTTTCAAGACTTCTGCTGGTTGCCTGTAGAGGCCAGGAAGGATATTTTTCTCCCCCTCTTTGATGATTAACTTGGTTTCTGTGTCATGGGTTTTCAGGTTTTGTTTTCTTTTCCACCTCCTTTTCATGCGCTGGAGATTGGCACAACCTGAGATGGGGAAGTTGGGTGGAGCTGGTTGCACCTCTCAGGTGTCTGCTCAGCACTAAACACGATCTCCAAATTTGGGATCAGGAATGTTCCTTAGTTGGATTGGCAAGGACCACTGGAGCTTTTTTACCTTCTGCTGCAGGATGGCATTCTCTCTTGGCTTCTTTGGAGTGTGGTCACTGGCAGTTTTCAAGTCAGCCTCCGTAACCATGCAGACATAATTTCATGGATGGTTCCACATGTGAACTTGGGAGATCGTGATTCTGTTCTGCTCCAACTTGTTGATAATCTTCTAAAGTGCTCTGGGATCTTCGGGAACAAAGCGTACTAAAAGAGATAGATACTATTCATGTAAAATTGACAGTTGATACAATCTTATGGTTTTGGGGGCTGTAGAAGTAACAAAACATTCCCTGATTTGCAGCTGGCAGAACTGAATTTATTGGTATCTGGATAGCTGCAATAGATTGTACTCCTTCTAGAAAAAGATTTGGTCCTGGGATATAGGTGCTAGCATGGGTCTATAGCCTCCAGGATCTGTGTACTCTTCTGTGAGGATGCTCTTTTTTCTCTCATGCTTGGAAATTATAACTTCTAGCGTAATTTGCTATTGTCCCCAGCAGCAGGTTAGGTCTGGTTCTCTATGGGTTTGCATCTCGGCAAAAAATGCCATGTACCAAACTCTGCAAGGTAGGGGAATGCCATCTCTGTCTCATGCCTCAGGAAGCTAAGGCCTGCCAAAGTTGAAAAACGTTGGTTTTCAGCAAGCCCAAAGGCAGAGACTGAAAATCCCCAAACAGAGACCTTTTTGTCCCTGTCTCATTGCTTAAAAACTTGTTTTCCCTCTAGAGCCTATTTTATTGATCCATGAGATACAGTTCCAGTAGCTGAGCCACTGAGGAGGTTTCTGGCACAGCGTCAGCAGATGGGGAAGGCCAGAAGGGCATATCTGGGCCAGGGCTCCTGTACGGTCCTCTCCTCCCTGAGCAGAGGGCTGGTTTATTTCTCTCTGAAGAGTTGTGCTGACTAAGCTTGTCATACAGCTGTATCTGGGGTCCTAGACTGGGAGAGAGGTGCTGTGGGATGGAGCCCAGGCTGGGAAAGGGTTGAGAATACCACTGGTAAGAGTTTTATTTGTGATGGGAGAGACTTGACAAGTCCACGTCACGAGCTATAGGCAGGCTTGATGTCCAGAGGCTCTGTGCTAACGGAGCTGGAAGAAGCTCTGCATTTGGTGATGGGTGATAAAAGGTGGTTATAAGGAACATCGCTACTCGCTCCTCCTTAGTCTCTTTCTAAAGGTCATCTACTTCTCTGCAATCCCATGGTTCCCCCTCTCCAAGCGTCTGTGCTCTCCCAGGTTGGCAGCTGTTCCCCGGCTTCCCTCTCAGCGCAGAGTCTCTGCCTTCGTGAGATCAAAGTCCCAGCCCCCTGGTGAGGTCTGGGAGTGAAAAAAAAGTGAAGCTGATAGGACGAGGTGTGACTCAGGGTGCCGAGCCTGGAGGAGGCAGGTGGAGAGAAAGAGGGGAAACATGGATGGATAAAGAAGAGCAGAACAAGGACGGGCAGGGAAAGCAGAAAAAGGACAGAGAGCTATTAATAGAGTCTCCCTAACACATAAACTACTCTGAAATCCTCTGTATTTGGCAATATCAAGCCAAGCTTCCCTCCAGGCTGTGGTTGTTTCTAGTAAGGGCAGCACGGAGAGCTGTGCATGGAGGAGCCCTCCTTGCCCTGACCTGCCCTGGAGACAGAAACTGTGGCCCTGTCCCTCCCTCCTGAGGTGTCCAGGCCCGCATGACCACCGAGCAGCCTAGCACGGTGGGAGGGAGAGCAGGACGGGGCAACCTCTGCCCCGAGAGCGTGCTGCAGGTGGGGAAGAAGAGGGGGTAGATGCTTCCTCCCCTTATGCTGTGCTTGTTCACAGCCCAGGGGCTGGTGAGGGGCTGGGCGTGATGGCAAGCTCGCAGGCTTGTGGGACCAGGTCAGTGTCTTCCTCGCCAAGTGTTAAATCAGTCTCCCCCGAATCTTTCTTCGGCTCTTGCAAGAGCCTTGGTGTCTCAAGAGGGTTCTCTCTGCAGAAGGCTCAGCCTCCTGAGATGGGTTCCCCTGCAGGGAAGTTACTTAGAGGGACGGGGAGCCATCACCCACCCAGGGCAGCAGGGCTGGTCTGAGCAGTCCCACGGATGTGGAAGAACCCCAGCAGGCAAGGTCTCGGCTGCCCATGGCTTCTGCCCTGTGCAGAAACCTCCGTGGAGGTTTTTCCCATGCGAGGGCTGCTGCTCCGTCATGCTGGGGGACAGCTCAGCGCTTGGGGAGCTGCAGCCTGACCTCGCTGGGCTTCCCCGCCTGCCGGGGAGGCTTTAGGGGAGGCGGTGGGTGGGCCCCAGTCTGTGTCATTGTTGGGTTCCTGGAAATCAGAGTGCAGGGTGGGGGGAAGCCTGAGGAATGAGGCCACCACGCACAGCAAATGACTGTGAGCTCAGCTCTTGTGTCTGGTTGTTCAGAGGAATTCTTATTCTGAAAAGCCCCTGGGAAGTTAAATGGGAAAACATGTTGAAACAAGGACGCTTATTCACTCTGTGACTGAGCAAGACAAACATCCAGCGTGTGTGTGCGTGTGTCTCTTGATTTACTCCCCTTTTCCCTGCCTCTATAAATACAGAAAGAAAAAAAAAAATAGGACTGCAAAAGAAAAATGAGATGGAGGTGAAGGGGGAGAGACAAAGAAGAGGGGAAAGAAGGGAGGAGGAGGGAAAAAAATCAGAACAATTCTGGGAGAGAAATACAGAACCTAGATAAGAGAGTGAACCTGGGGCCTGAGCCTCCCTTCCTCACTGCCATAAACACAGGATAACTGGGCAGAAGCTGAGGCAGGGCGAGGGTCAGGACCAGACCTTGAGGAGGGTTAGCATCCGCCACTCTTACTCATCAGGAGCGGCGCTCTGCTGCGTGCCTTGCCTGGACTTGCTTGTCCTTGGTCAGCATTATCCCTCTGCAGCCGAATCCCACCCTCTGGTTTTAGGGTGGTGGCCGCTGCCTGGGAAACAACTGTGTCATGCTACCCCCTTCTCCAGGTGAAAACAACAGGCTCAGCAAGCTGCAGGGAAGGCCAGCAAGGCTGCTTTTCTCCAGGCAACAGCGCAGAGACCGTATTTTGGTTGCTGGCATTCAGATGGAGATGGGAGCAGGGGGCAGGCAGTCCTTGACACAGCTTGTCTTCCTGGGTCCCTTATCGGCTCCTGTCAGGGACTGCTCAGTGTTTGGGGCTTGGGAAGGGATCTGCAATTCAACGGGAGCGTGTGGACACCGGCCCTGGCTTGTACAAATGGGAGTGAAGTTTGGCATCCAAGGAGAGCAGCGTCTGATGGAAAATGTCTGATGTTTGCCTTGGAAAGGATCTGGGGACAGGCTGATCGTGGTAGCTCTTGCGTCACTGGCACTGAGCTCAGTCCTTCAGCACCTGTTTATACCTTCTTCCAAGCCCCACTGTTAAATGGCAGGAGCTCAGGCTTCACCTCTCATCCTGCTCTCTCTCCTAGCTCCCGCCTCTCTCCAGATGCATCCTTGCTGCTCTGGGCAGCCCAGAGGGTCACCTGCACCCTGAATCCCCCTCACAGCATCGCTGTAACCAGCCCCCATCTTCCTGCCAACTGCACTGGGGCCTCTTTGCTTCACTCCTACGTGACCTGGTGGCAGAAAAAGCTGTTCCTCTCTCCACCCAGGAAAACCTCTGAAGGGTTCTCCAGCTCAAGAAACCCCCACGGCAGGACCTAACTCAAAGTCAGGGGAGAGAATGGGCTTCTTGGTGGCACAGGCATGGCCACCCGCTGTGTCCTTGCCCAGGGATGCCTGCCTGTCCATCCCGTCCTCTCACCTACCTCCCCAGGGCAGGGCTTTCTGTGTGGCTAGCACATGGAGCTCTCCTCCGGACTTGGTGGCAGCTCTGTCACTGCGGTAGCAGCTGTCCGTGGCGAGTTAAGTGCCCGTAATAAGGTACAGGGTAGCAGACTTGACACTGGCAGCAGCAGCAAGGGGCACAGCCTCAGGCCAGGCATCTGCCGCACTCCCTGTGTGTCAGCCAGCACTGTCACTGCAACTGCCTGCCAGCCCCGCAGAACAGGATGGTCGGTCAGGTTGGAGAACTCTTTTTGCAGCTGCATGTGAGTTTTGGAAAGCGTCCAGCACCCAGAAGGCCCAAAAGCTCATGCGTTCCTGCCTCCCCACCTCGCTACCTCCTGGCAGAGCCTGCTTCTCCAGCGGCGAGCTGCTGGCAGAGAGGCAAGATTTGGGCTCCTCGTTGGTGGTATAGTTGTGAAAGAGGGTAAAATAACGGGGGAGATTCCCAGGCAGCTCTGAGCCGTGTGCGGGCACTGCAGCTCCGCGGGCTGCAGGAATGCCAGGGAGTGGAGAAGGGATGTTGCTTGTTGTGCACGGGCAGGGAACACCTGGAGCTTGGGCAACCCAGGGAGCCGTCCCTGCTGCTCTGGCTGGCTCCATGCATGCAGTAGCTGCTGGCTTTTATTACATTAATTGCATTTAAGTTTGAGGCTCCATCAAGTCCAAACGCAGCCTAACGTAGCGTCATGGGGCTGGCTGGCACCCAGGAAGGAAAGCCAAGGGGGTGGAGAAGGATTAGGTGAGAAAGCTGGAGGCCTGGGGGAGCTGCAGCTCTCTTCTGGTACGGGGAAGGGCGCGCTTGCCCTTGCCTCGTGCTCCCTGCCTGTCTCCGTGTGCCCTGGCAGCATGGATCCTGCCCTCAGGGCTGGCTGGGAGAGCCTTTTGGGGCGAGTTCCCTGTGTTAGGGGGACACATTGCTACCCAGGGCCACCTCTGCTGCTACAGGAGAGTAGGGGGCTGCCCTCGCCCCCTTGCTTGTACCTCTCCCGAGATCCCAGCCCCATGGCAGCAGGAAGGGGAGAGAGGCAGTGTGTACGTGTGGACACACACGAAGGACACCTTCACTCTTGCTGAGGAGAGCGCGTGGTGCTCACCACCCAGCTGAAGAGCAGCTGGTTTGTAAAAGGGCGTTTCTGATGGATGAAGGTCTGCTGGACATTGCTGGAAGGTTCCCATGTCTCTCACTTGGAGGGCTTTAGTGCTCAGCTTTTCCTGGGCTTTCACATCTTCCCCATCCAGCAAAGGAAGATGAAACAGTGAGTGGGGAGGTCGCTCCCAGCGTACTTTTAGTGACTTTTTTTAATAGAGCAGGGCTCTCTGAGCATCCCGATGGTGGGACGGAGACCCCAAGCTAGCCAGTGCTGCCCTACTGACCACCCAAATCCCCCTTCCCCTATGCCACATCTGCAAGCCTCCCCCAGCATCCTCTGGCCCATCCCTGTGCCCTGCACCATACTGGGGAGACGTGGAAGTCCAGCTTGGGAGTACACAGGAGGTGCTTACCCCTCCTCGCTGACCTTCTGCACCCATGTGCCCACACCATGTAGCATTCAAATAATCTCCCACACAGCCTGCTTGTGCGAGGACATGGGCTAGGAGGATGCCACAGGTGCTGAGCCCCAACCTTCCCCCTCCATGCTACGGGACTGCGTGATTTCCCCGGGCCTGGGGCTTGTGTGCGAGCACTGAAGATGGGAGAGGGGAGTAGAGGGAGAGCAGTGGAAGGGATGAGCTCCCAGCAGCCCTCGGCCCTGCCGCTCCCACCCTGGGTGAGCGATGGGGCCAGCATCTTTAGGGCAGCCTGCCTGCCCCGTTCCCAGCAGGCAGGGTGCTGTGGGGCGAGGGCACCCCGCGTGGCTTGCCAGCCACTAGGTGTCCTCCGTGGCCTGCACACAGGTGTCGGGAGCCCCGTGCAGAAAGGGGCCTCCAAAAATGTGGGCATGCTGGAAAATCCCTCCAGGACAGGCCAGGCCAGTCCTCCTCCACCTGCCTGTCCTGGCAGAGCTCCATTCCTGGCAGGGGCTGGAGCGAGTAGCTGGGGCTGAGCAGGGCTGGGGGGATATTATCTCAAGCCCACGTCTTTGGCAGTAGGGTGGATGCCTGGACCTGCCCAGGGCCATGTCCCGGAGGGACACGTCCATCCCTGGTGTCCCTGGAGGTGTTGGTGGGAGGGAGGAGGAAGGGTCTTCCCCATGCCTGTACTGAGGTCAGGGGCAGAGGACAGGACTGGAGTTTTACTAGGTATAGTCCTCCTGGCTTTTCCATGCTCTGCTAGAAAGGTAAACCCACTGCCATTGAAAGGCAGCCAGCCTGGGAGAGCAAGAGCTGCTGTGCCAGCCCTGAAGCACAGAAGCAGCAATGACAATCTGCCTCTGTTGGAGCCAGCCGCTCCTTGTGCTGCCCCCCTGGTCCATGCCTGTCCTGCAGGGTCCCTAGCAGGGTGAGTGCCTTCCTGATTAATTTTCAGCAGGTACCCAGGGCTCCTTGGGGGTTTAACAGTACCGCTTCCGCCCTCCTGGAAAGCCCCAGGTGCTGGGAGGGGATAGCTGGGTTTATAGCAGGGAAAACACCCCAGATTCCTTCCTCGGGGAGAAAAAGGTGATCCTGGAAATCCCAGCTCTCCCAGTCCTGCTCTTCTGTCCTAGAAAGACCTTCTCCCTAAGCGGCCTGAAAGAAATGCTCAAGAGTAAATGCCATTGCCTCTGTAGGGTGCCAGCAGGGTATTTCCCAAACACCTTGCAGAATACAGCTAGCAGCTTCCCCATCAACATATTCCCCCCTCGTTCAAGTCAGCTAGTTCCTGCGCTATCTTATCAGCACACTCATTATACCCTCAGAAACACAGTGTAAACATCTCCAGCAAACTGCTCTTGATGACAATTTCCTTGCCAAATAAGCCACTTCCCTGCTTTGAGTGATGGTTATGAGAGGGGATTTTTGTAACTGCTGCTGTTTGAACAAGTGAGAAGTAAATACAGCTCCCTTTCTGGGAGCACACACGTGCACCTGCTTTGCGCAGTTTCATTACCGGCAGAGGTAGGAAGGTGTCTGTGGGAACTGCTCATTAAGATACTGGCAGCTCATCACTACTGCTTTGTTCAGTTTCTAACCTGGAATTTGGCTGAGGGAGGAAGATAACACTGGCAGAAGCTGCCAAGGGAACTTTTATAGTCCAGGCCGTCAGACAGTTGGTTTTACATCTTATTCCAAACGATGGCACCTCCACTGGCACAGCATCTCTTGCCGAGCGCGTCAGGGTACTGACACGGGCTGTGTTGGGAAGAGATTGGTTGTGCTGGGGATGACAAAACTGCGATGCTGCTGCTGGGCACCAGTCAAAGAGCGGAGTACTGCTGTGCTAAGCAGCAGGAAGATGACAGAGCACTCGCCAGCTCCAGCCCCTGCCTGTCTCTGCTTTTATTACCTGTCACGGCTGCTGTGGGATTTAGAGCGGTCCTCGGGCTGCTCTACTGCACAACAGGTAATGCAGCTGGATGCAGGCAGGCCAGGACCTGTTGGGGATTTCAAGTGCTTCCTGTGCTGCTCTTCAGCATTTTAGCTCAAGCACAGCCTAAGAAAGCCCTTTCAGCTTTCCGTGATGTTTACTCCTCCACTGAGTGACCCAGCCTGCCCCATCTGAGCCCGCACAATCTGGCTGGAGCCGAGCCCTTGGCCGTGTTGCTCTCCTATTCAAAGCGAGAAAGAGGGAGGATGGGGAGAAGGGGAAAAAAACCAGAAACTAAATTAATCTCCCAGCTGGTAGCAGAGCTTCCGTGCAGTGATTCCAGAAGCCTGTCCAATTTCTTCTCCCATTACGAGGCTTTGTTGCAGATCCTCGCAGCTTGCTTTAAAGAGCAGTGTTCCTCTCCATGAGCACTGTGCTAATTCCTCCCGCAGTTTGGGCTTGGATGGCTTTCTCAGATGGGGAGAGACACACTTCGCTCTGCCTGTGTCTCTCTTCTCTCAACTCATATTTCACAAAGATATGGTTTTTTCTTCCCTTCCCCATGTAAATAACACCACATACGGTTGCAAATGGTGTGTTCAGCCAGCAGGGCTCCTCCTGACAGGAGCCAGTGCTAAACTAAGCAAACAGTATCATTCAGCAGCCTGGCCTGATGCCCGCCTTAGCAGGCTGAAGCAATGCTTTAAAGATCAGGGAGGGGGCAGAAACATCAGGAGGGGAAAGGGAAGATTTTGAGAGTAACTCAAATACAGATTAAAGAGAGAGAAAAGAAAATCCTCTTGGCGTTCTGCATTGATTGCTTTGGTTTGCTTCTTGCAGTGATGTAATGATGCTGAAGCAAATTTCTGTACCGCTTCACGACTCCTGCCACACGTTAGAGCGAGGTACTGGTGCATAGCTTGCTTTGTACTACTGTCCTGTCCTGCATTAGCTCTTTGCACCTCTCTATCTAGTAGTTGCTGTTATGGTGACTGAGAGGAAGATTTAACAGAAATTAAGATCTAAGCGTAGACCCTTGGTTTTTAACTCTGCTTTTTGGAGCTGGAGGAATTAGAAGTGGGAGAGAAGGTAAAGCCTTGTCCATTCTGTGCTGAATCCCGGTTTCAGCGGATCCCTAGTTCAGGGAACTGCATTTCACCACCATGTGCAGTGTGCCCTGATTCCCAGGCAGAGGATGTATTGCACCATGCACCGCAACATCTGTCTGATGAGGTGCAGAAACAGCAGGCTAGCTGGAAACCTTGCTCTGAGACGAGGTCTGAAATAATTACGATTCCCTGAAGGTATATGTGGTAAAAGGGGCAATACAGAGCTTTCTAGCGAGAATCCTCCCAAGTTTTGACATGCCATAAAAGGAATCTATTAGACTGAAGATTGGTGGGTACAGAAAGATGGGCTGGTCCTGGCACTGTGAGAGGGCTGTGCTGTAGATTTCCAGGGTCAGACTGGGACGTGGACAGAGTCCTGCATAATTACTCGCCTGTTACAGACTGAGAAAGTGTGTTCTTACTCAGGAAGAAGCGAAAGTCTCTTATTTAGTGTGAAAAATCAATGTCACTAATAACAGTAGGGAATATATTCTGGCATGTGATAGCGGGTGAATTCCTTCACTGGCATTTCTGAACCGGTGAGGAAAGGTATTGCCCTGGACTGGGTTTTGATAAGTGATGAGGGCACCGTACTGCGAAAGTAACCTTGGATTCAGAGATTAACTGCTGATTCAATTAAAATGAAATGGAAAGACAAACAAAGCCTGCAAATAAGGTTCACGATTTCAAATAGGCAAATCCTTGTTGGCTAAGAGAAATCCACAGGAATGAAAATTGGACTCGGGAGCTCAGAGGAGGCTTGCGATTTTTCTAAGTTAAAAAAAAGTTCAAAATGTTTCAGAGGTGGGGGGTGGGGACACCTTCCAAGGGAGGTTTCCAGTTCTAGCTAGATGAATAACCACCTCAAAAGGATGCTAACAGTAATCAGAATGCCTGCAAGGGATGAAGAAACAGGCCAGATCAGCAGAGAAAGCACCAGCTTAGAGGTCGGCGTGTGGAGGAATCAATGAGAGCTGTCAAAAGCTGAGATGACTAACCTCGCGATGGGCGTTAAAATAACCAGCCCTAAGTTCTTCGGGTGCAGAACAAAAAGAGCAAGGAAGGAAGAAAGTAATGGTGATGCTCGGCAATCAGCATGGGGTAGAGATGAAGGTGGGTCTAAATATTGCCTCAGACAGACTTAATCATCAGTGGGAAAAAGGCCTAAATGTGGGGCAAGTGAAGGCAAAGGTATTCAAAGGGAAATTGCCAAGTTCCTGGTAGAAACAAAATTGAGAGCTCGCTTTCTGGTGGTGGTGGAGGGGATGTAGGGAAATTCCTTCTCCCCTCTGGTTCTAGAAAAGTGGAGGAGATCGCAGCTCCTTCATCAGGGTTTTTAACAAGCCTGTGTCATCACAGCATTATCACAGGACCAGAGCACCTAATTCAATACCTATAATTAAAAAGGGGATGGGGTTGGGAGAGATTATTGTAGATGACTACAGAAATGCTCCTTCACTCCTCAGCAGGATGTCAGAGCAAATTTTGCAGGAGAGAAGTGTTAGGGCTATATATAAACGGAAAATGAAATTAACTGTGGCCGCCTAGGAGGGACTACTTGTTTTTCTGTTCTAAAATAATTCAACTCGTAGATAGAGCCTGGGGGGAAAAAACTCTCTAGCTTGCTTTAGGATGAAGCTTGAACTATTTCGAGGAAGGGAATGTGTGATACGGTTTCTCCTAATACTACTCCAGCAGATCCTTTCCCATTCCTGGAGGAGGAGACAGGGCTTCTGAGAAGTACTGCTGCTGATCAGCTTACGTGTACGCCTGCGCTGGGAGCAGCGGCCACGGAGGTGCTTTGCCCTGCGGTTTAATTGCACAGGTTCCCAGCCGAGGGGAGTTCACCGTGCAGCCCGTTTCTCCAGCGGTGCCCTGGCCGCCTTGTCCGTGGCAGGGTGAGCAGGCAGGGTGGGGGAGGCCGGGCTCACCGGAGGCGGCAATGCCCTTCAGTGTCTGGAGGTTTCCTAACTGCACCGCGAAGAGGCAGTTCAGACCAGAATCCTGTTTCTGGGTCCTCCTCTTGGCTCTCCCGTCACTGGGCTGGGCGGCCGTGGGCATGCTGTGACCCTGTATCTGAGATTACAGTGCAAAGACGAACGAGGCTACAGAAATGCCAAGTATCGTGGCTGTCACTTCTGACCCTAGCATATTCAGGTCTCCTCCTCCGCTTCATTGCGTGCGTGCGCGCGCTGTCTCTGCCCTAATAGCTCACGGTAACCTGAGTCTGTCCTTCCCCTTTTCCTTACTTTCTCTCCTCTTGCTCAGGCACGTTGCTGAACAGGCCAAAAGTCAGCGTTGCTTCAGGAGCAGCCCCTCATGCTCTCAGCAGCGGCACGGGAGGAGAGGAGCCAGCTGGCAAGGAAAGGAGTCGGAGAGAGGGAGAGGTGGCAGGAAAAGGGGATGATGAGAGGAGGAGAGAAGTAGTTACGAAAAAGAGAGAGAAAACATGTCTTGTTCTGATTTGTGGGAAATCTCTCTGCTGTCCATCAGCAAATTTCTCCTGTTTTTGCAGCAGCTGCAGCCTCGAGCTACAGCCTGGAAGCAGGGGAAGATGAAAGAAAAGGAAGAGGTGGGAGAGGGCCCAAGTCTTGCTAAACCAGCGGGATGTGAAACCCGCAGGACTAACTGGCTGTCAGCGCTTTCTTACCGCTCCCTGCCACTTTCCTGGCAGTAGTTCTGAGCCCAGCGGCAGGGTGAGCCTGCAGGAGAAGGAAGGGGCTGCAGGGAAGCAGCAAGGAAGGCAGTGGAGATGGGAAGGAGGGAAAAGGGAGACGGGGGAATGGGAAGGGAACTGTGCTGCCGGCAGTGTCCTGCAAGCCCTGTAGGCACCTCAGGGCCCAGCAGTGGCCAGGGACTGCAGAGGACTCCCTCAGGGCCTGCCTTTGCCAGCCAGGAGCTTGTCCAGGGCTGCCTGGTACAGACCAAAGCTTCCTCTCCTCCTCCCGCTGCTCTGGCTGGCAGGGAGCAGTTCGACTCCAGTCCCTGCTTCTCCTCTTGGCACCGGCGGAGCAGATGGAAAGATACTCTAGCTCAGTTGGAAGAGTCTGTTCTGAGTCTGGGGTTTTTGTTCTTTGTTTTTTTTTAAAACCACAGTTAATGCCTCTAATACTAAGCCGGGCTGCTCATAATTCTCCTCCAAATCTTGCAATAAGCAGGCCCACTCCTGCTCTGACTCAGGGTAGGAGATGTTCAAAGTGCTCCTGCAGGGCAGGGGAGGGGGTTGGCAGCTGGTTGCTCATCATCTCTTTCAAAGCTGTTCGTTGACCTTGCAGCTCTGCGCTCTCTCCTGTCCACCCCGGACCATGGCCTCTGCCTTTCTCGCACCCCCACAAGTCACTCCCTCAGTATTTAAGGATGTTTTTGTGTGGGAGAGCACACCTGCCTTCTCTCCAGATGCTCTATATGGGCCCTTATGCCAAATAACGACCAGGTCAGTCCCACCCGTCCTCAGAGGGGCTGTGAATATTCGCCCCCAGCTCTCAGAGACAAAGCATTCCTAACCACCAGGCAGGAACACAAGGTTTTATACCAGCTGACAAGTCTCACCTGCCAGGATTAATCATTACACCAAATGGAATACTTCCACTAAAACCTGAAACTGCATGGCTGTATGAAAACCTGAATGACTTCAGTGACAAGCTAAGCAAGAGCTGTCCTGCCCCCGAGCAGTGCCTGGTGGCCTCACGAGGAAGGTGTTGGCCATCACATGGCGCATTTAACGCTGGCGTGGCAGCACGGCAGGAGCTCTGTCAGCGGCGTCAAGGGTTCCCTCTCCCCCCGCCTCCGGTGTTTGCTGGTGCGTGGCAGGACCAGCCTTGCTTGCGACCTGCGCTTGTTCTTGTCATCAGCGCGTACCACGGCACAGCGACCTGACCAGGGAGAGCCCAGCAGCCAGCTGCAGAGCTGCGATAGCCTGAGTGCACGTCCACCATGTCTGGTCTCCGAGCTCCTCCGTCCCCTGCCTCCCTGCAGGGTCCAGGCACGGGAAGCCTGCCTGGCATCTTCTGCTGTCTTGCTTCACAGCTGGTGGCTTTGGCGGTGGGGGGAGGCTTTGCTCACAGGGAATAGGACTGCATCTATTCGGAGCCTGTGTTTTGAACAGGGGCCCCTCTTTCTGACCCCACCTCCTTTCCCCTTTTACGACGAGCTGGCCTCTTTCAACTGACAGCAGGGCTTTCCTGCCAGGCTGTTAGCTTTAGCTGGAACAATTTCCTTTGAACTCAGCTTGAATTAACATCTCCATGGCAATAGGATCAGGGCTTTGTCTCTTGCAACCTGCCCTTCACCCTCAACAAGAGGTTCTACCAGGAGGTGGGAAGGGAACACTATGCCACCCTGGCCAACACCACCACATTTTTCTGGGGAGAAGCAGAGGCGTTTGCTGGGAGGACAACGCAAGGATGATTCTACTGTCTGTAACTTCCCTTGGGGAGTTACAGGGAAGCTGCAGCAGATGCTGGCAGGTCCTCGCTCAGTTTAGGTTAGCTTGCTGCGTGAAGTGCCAGCGTGTTGGGGGTGAAAGGAAAGCAGCTTGCTTCACTTCACCATAAACAATCACAAACACACAGTTCCCCTGGGACTGGATTTCTCTGGTGCTGAGCCAATGTAGTGGAAGGAAAACAGTGCTCCCGCTTCATCCAAACTCAGCATTTTCCCTTCTGCCCCGTGCCATCACCCCATCTCTCCCACAGCCATGCGGTTCCCCACCTCCACCTCTGCCCTGTCTGCTCCTTCATCTCCATGGCTTGGGAATCTGCCCCTGCTGAAGGAGGTTGGCTGGGTCGCTCTCCCGTCCTCTTGCCAGGTTATGCGGTGCACATAGCACATCCTACCATAACACTTCCTTTCCCCTGCAGTATGAAAACGCCACGTGCAAGTCAATGACCCCACTGGTATGAAGCTGGACTGAATACCCCTCGCTGCTGCCCTGCTGCCACTGCCCCCACTTCAATGCCAGCTATCTGGCTGTTTGCTCATCAGATGCTCATCCTTATTCCTCCCCTAGTTCCCCCAGAAGGAAGATCCCCCTCTTCAGGCTGTTATGAAACTTGACTTTTCCAGTTATGCTAGCTATGCATCACCCCCAGCCCAGGCAAGCCAGGCACCAGATAAAGGGCCACTTTATTCCCTCCCTGTCTCACTCCTACTCCCAGCCCTGGCCCACGTGGGTCCGTCTGTTTGGCAGTAGTGGGCTCTCACTAACAGTATGGGTTTTTTTCCTCTTGTAGAGTGAGAGGCTGGTTTTGCAGCCAAGTCAGTAGGTGGGAAAAAAGAAGCCTTTTTCTTTGAATGCCGGGTAGTTTCTTTGGGATCTGCCTCAGGGAAATAAAATCTCGGTTTCTTCTTTTGGGGGGAGAACAGGGGGAGATGTAAACACCGCAGCAACCACTTCCCTTTCTCCTGCCCCTCCTCTTTGTTCAATTCCCTGCTCCTAAATACCCCAGGAAGGCAGTGCTCTTCATGCTCCTGACATCCTGGGATGGGCTGCAGGTGTCTGGCCAAGACAGGGAAGCCCCACACAGATGTCGTGTGTCCAGAGCGGTTTTGCTGGGCGTTACACTGGTCATTGCAGCTGCGATCCCCCAAGAGGCTCAGGGAGCAGAACAAGGGCCTCTCCAGCATGACACACGGGGGTCAGTGGGGGTTCAGCAGGGTGCATGGGGAAGGGAGTGCAGGGGCAACACCACAAGGCTCAGAGCTCTTGGCTCAGGCTTTGCCAGGTGGTTGTGCTTGTTTGATTTCCTTTTTCACCTCCTCCTTCTCCCACAGCGCTTTTTCTCTCTTCTCCAACAGTTACTGCAGCTGGATCACAGCAGGCAGTTTTCATTCTCTGTTAATGAGAAACTCCTGCACTTTGTCCCTTGAAACGGAGCCATATTTGCCACATGATTGTGGGGAAGGGCTCCAGCTAAGGTTATGGTGAGAAAGAGAGGCGAAGGGATAAGCTAGCTCCCCTTGTACACATGGGGCTGAGCTGGGTGGTGGGAAGGCACCAGCTGAAAGCCAGTTGCTGGGGGAATCAAAGCCTGTCTGGCCTCATCCTGCTGACCCTGTGCTGACTCAGCGGGCTGTCTGGATCTCTTCGTACCAGGGAATGGGAATTCATCCCCCTACGCTTCCCACCTCCCCCATCTTCAGCTGCGATTAGCACGCAAGAGGCTACATGCACATACCAGCCTCCACAATCCTGTAACCGTGAATCACAAACCGGTGGGACCGTTTGCTGGGGTTGGGGAACAGGGGTCATTCCTCATCTCGTGGCGCAGCTGGGCTGGCCTCTTCCCACGGGAGCAGCTTTTGGTCAGGACCAGGGAAACCTCCAGCGTTGATCAGCCGGGACAGACCCTCCAGCTGGTCCCTGGGGCAGCTAGCGGGAGTGTCACTGAGAAGGAAGGGGAGATTTCTTTTTCACAGCCCAGGCTTTGCTGCCAGTGGTGCCACAAACCTGCTTGGCATCACCGGCAGTGCAGCTTTCCCCACCGATCCAGCCCCCTGTTGCAAATGTGTTTTCTGAGCATGCTTGCAGGTAGTGGGGCCCCGCCGCGCACCCCGTCAGGGTGCAGCGTGTGCTTTGTGCGTTTCTGCTCTCCTTCCCCTGCTCTGAACAGGCAGAGCACAAAGTGCCAGGCTCTGCCTTCCTCCTGCTGTGGTTAGTGCCTCTTATCTCGAGCAGAAGGTGTCTCTTTTCTTGCTAATATAGACAAGAGTGCCCTGACCCTTTTGTGGCTCCATCGCAGTCAGGGATTCTTGTTCTCTTGCAATCCTGCCCCAAGAGCTGTGAAGGGAATATAATGTGATTTCTCCGGCAGCACTAAGAGCCGCTCAATTAATTCTGGGCTGCAGACTTCCTCGCAGCAGCATCCCACAAACAGCGTGATGTATTCTCTCAGGCCTGGCACGCTCGGTGGCTCAGGGGCTGCCCAGCCTGGAAGTGGTTGGCAGGGCACCGCAAGCAGGACCATCTTGTTTTGTCCTTAGCCAAGCTCTGAGCTCCGTGTCACAGCGCGTTGGGCAAAAAAAGGGGGCTTCCCCGTCTTCCCAGCGGTAGCTCTGCCTCACTCCAGCTCTCATGCCCTCTTTCTGTTTATTTTCACGCTTCTCTGCTTCCATGAAGGACTATCTAATAGGCTGGGCTCTGGTTTTACTCCACGGCATGACTGAAAGACACACCCCAAACTCTAGAGTAACAGCTTGAGCCAAACCTCTTCGGACTTTGGGATATTTGAAATTCAGAGCCCAGTTCTTTCATGGGGGAGGGCTGGGAGCTCTGGGATTTTGGAACTGACAGCTTCTTAAAAGGTGCTGTTGATTTCTCCCACATGCCACAGGAAGGGAAGGCAGAAGCATCTTGTCTTTTATGCACTGGAAGGAAGAAAAATCTTCGCAGTTCCAAAGGCTTCTCAGCTTTTGCATTCCTGCTTTCCTCACCTCCTTAATGGGAGGGCGAATGGGGGGGAAGCAAAACAACAGGAAACTCAGACAGCTGTGACTTTTCACCGGAATCCAAGAAACTGTCTGAGCTCGGTATCTGCACTTAGAGCTGGGTCATTAAAATGACACAGCAGCTTGGCTGGGCTGTAGGGAGGGAGAGCTTCCTAGCATGGGGGGGCCTCTGGGAGCAGGGGTGGGGGAAGCCCCTTCTCTGAAATAACTGGGGGAGAGACAAAAACAGAAAAGGACCCTGGAAAGACCTCCTAGGGAGATGGAAAATATTCCTCTGAAGCCCTGGTACTGCGACCAGCTGGTGAGGTGCCGTGGTTTTTAGCCACCGGCCTGGAAGCAGGATGGTGGGGGTGTAAAGGGTAACCTGAAGAGTTAGGTTTCCTTTGCTGGCCTCGTGCTTCTCACGCTTTATCAGTCCCCCAGCAGCACTGCAACCGAGGCCAGGCAAGGAAGAGAGATTTTTTTCTTTTTTTTTTCACTCCATCCCCCAAACGCCACATCAGCAGCAAGCAGCAGGATGACCTCAATGAGGAACAGATCGTCCCTTGGCCTGCCTCCATCTCGCTGCCTGTGGGGATATCAGGCAGGAGGACCTTGAGCTAGGAAGATAGAGATGAGGGAGGGCGGACTGTTTCCAGGAGCCACGCGTCGGGATAACAGCACCCGGGAGCGGGAGCCAAAGCAGCAGCAGGGTTTGGGAGCTGCGGGAGGGACTGCAAGAACTGGCATAGGGGGGATTTCTTTCCATCATCTCTGGTTTGATGGCTTGTTGGCAGCACCTAGCAAAGATTTACAACAAGTGTTAGTCAAGAGCTGTGATCAATCGGTGGAGCTAGCACCACGACCTGGACCTGAACCAGCTCTACCCCTCCCTCTCCTCCACTGAAGCCCGCAGCGTGGGGCGACTGCCGCTGGCTTCGCTTCAGAAAGCTGCGGGGAGGTGACACCCCTCCTGGGCACTGGCAGGCCCATCACCACAGCCCTGCTGCGCAGGGGCTTGCAGCCTTCCCTGGGGAGGAAGGAAAGGTAGCGTTCATCTTTATCTGCCTTCTCAAGCAGACATGGAACAGCCCCCACGTAAGGTAGAGCAGCCTCTGCATTGCTCTAACTTGCACTCAACTATCGTGTCGTGCCCAGACTCAGAGGCGTACAGCGTGGCTCCAGGAGGGAGCATGGCAGCCCTGTCCTTTGCCATGCTGGGCTGGAAGCAGGGTGGCTGCAGAGCCTTTTCACCACAAGCAGCGCAGGCTGTGCAGGCAGAAGACGTCACCCAAAGGAGGTCCCCACCCTTTTAAAGGTGATAGATATCACTGCCAGAGTCCTTGTACGGCCAAGGTCCTCTGTTCCTTTTTTTTGACTGTATCCCTCACTTCGGAGTTCAAGAGGTGCCTGTATAAGCTGTGCTACCCTGGCTCCCGGAGCTAGCCACCACCCCAGGTCCTTCACAGGAACAGACTCCTGGCGTGGACCTTGGAACTAGTCCACTCTAGATTCATCAAGCCTGGCTTTCGAGTTTTGGTTTCGTTTCTTGACAGACTACCAAGTTTCTCTGCTTTAACCTTATCTTGTTAGATCTGTCTCTCCAGGTTGGATAATAATTTCATCACTTACTACATTTATTGCAGCAAGACCTGGGCTTCTCAGGTAAGTCTCAGGATCTCATCGGCCAGGTGCTGCCAACAGGCAGCACAAAGACAGAGCCTCAACCCCAGAAGTACTTGACCACGAGTAAAATCTTGTTTGTCCTTCAAATGTCATCGCAACCCATCTTGTACCCTGCTATAATAACCAGCGATGTTCTCTATCCTAAATCAGTCCCCATCATTTTTCAAAGTGTGCTAGGCTATCATAGGCTTTTGATGTCTGCATGCGTGGCGCACGATGCACCGAGGTACCCTCGCCATGTTTCAGGCTGGTCTGGACAGCACTCATCCTCCTGTAGCCACCAGAAAAGTTTTAGTGACAGTACAGGGTGAGCGTTTTGTGGCTTTGGGGCTTTTGTTTGCTGATTGTATCATCACGATTATTTTAGCGTCTGTATTCAATAGTGATAGCAACCACCTCGGCAAAATAACAGGATGAGAAACAGCCTGGTCGTGAATCTCCACTAAGTCCCAGGGCTGGATCCAGCTTGCATTTGCACTACGTGAAATCCCCGGAGGCAGATCCTGGCCCCCATGCTCGCAGCATGGACTAGCGCTGTCCTTCACCTCTGATTTCAGGGCAGGACTAGTTGCAGAGGCAAAATCCTTCTCAGTGCAAAATTATACAAATCTAGGACAGAAGGATAAGTCTAGTGACCTGCGTGATTTACTCCCTCACGATAGACTGTAGCTGAGGCTTATTGCTGTTTTCAAGTAATTGGAAGGGTTACCGACAGCCAAAGGAAAGCAGGAGGCATTGATGTGCCACTGTGGGAACCAGGGCTCTCAGGAGTTCATTCTGGATTTGGTCTGTAACTTCTGTTAGTCACCAGACCTATTTTCCAATTTCCAGCTCATTTGTTAATTCCAAGTGTCACATCTCCTTCCTTCCAGCCTGGGCTAAATCAGGCTTGAATTTTGGTGATGCTGAATGTCTGCCCACCTCCTTGGCTCCAGGTAGCAAGGTCTGTGAGGTTTTGCTAGAGGCACCTTAAAGCAGAGGTGTGGCACAAACAGCTCTGGTAAGGGTGGTTATTCAGTCACTCTCCCCTGGTCATCCCCAGCTGTTTAACCCAGTTGCAAGCCATCCCCATGGTTAGACCCCTCCATGGCTTTGATGAGAAGACTATAATATAATAGTTTACAAGACTATTTCCAATGCCCTTTAAGACCACATAAGATTAGGTGACACAGAATGCAATGCATCTGTCCATAAATGAGGTGAATAGACATTTTGGTTCACTTGTTGTTTTTTTTTTTTAAAGCTATTTGATTCAGTGGGGCCATTGGTCTAAGAGACTGCCTAATTTTGCATTAATGTTCCAGGAAAACATAGGAAACGTTTCCAGCTAAATCTGCAAGAAAAATATTTGCATTTCCCTCTAGGCTGATTTCTAACCTAGATTGTTGGGGTTGGGGGTTTTGGGAGGGGGTTGCTGCTTTTCAGTAAGTTTCCACAAAATAGATGCTTTCCTCTACTCTGGAAGAATGAAATTCAGACCACTGCAGATGCTCAAATGCCAAATGACTTTCAAGCACGAGAAAATTTTGAAACCGTAAGTATAAAACATATGGCACTTAGCTTTGGAATAGGATTGGAAGGGAAAAGCTCAATTGTAAAGCTGAACTGAGGATGTTTTATTATTCAGAATGAAAAGAGCGAGCTTTCTTTTAGCTAAAGGAAGACAGAATTTTGAGCAGATCTGACTATTTTCTGAAACTGATTTTTTTCTAAAGATAAGTAACAGCCTTTATTATTTGTATTCTGGTTATATTAGGCCAATTATTAAATCACTTAAGTGAAACCCAAAAGATCCTTAGGCATTTATTTTATGAGAAAGTGGATGAAAATGGAAACTACCAACGAGATTTTTCCAGTTTAAGAGTAAAATATTAACCGCTGTCTCCCTCTGCAAACACAGAAGATTTGGGACAGCTCTGCCTTTAAACATGGGAGGCAAAGGGGGAAGGAGGGGTTCACTGCTCATAACTGAAGTGGAAAAAATCCCCAAATACTTAATTTTCTTTTTGTTCCTTCACTGTATACAGGAAAGTTGGAAATGGAAATGAGCCTCCCTGGGGAAGAAATTTCAGACAGGACTGTGCTGGCTGCCTCTGTTCTTGTCCCCTTGTCTGTAGGGGAGCGGGACCCCTCTGGGGGTTAGGGGAGAGGGGGAAGCCACTGCCCGCCTGCCAGCTCCTCCTTCCCGCTACGCTAACGGCTCCGGAGCGTTGGCCCCACCGCTGCTGGCACTGTGCACCAGCATCACCGCACCCTGCAAAGTACGGCTAAAACGTGCCTAACCTTTTGTGTCGGGCTTAAATTGAGTCCGATCTCTCTCAACTGCTTTGAGAGCCGACCCTCGAGATGGGTCTGACTCTCCCAGCCCACGTTGCTGCATCAGGTCCAATAGAGCCGGACGAGTGCGTTCAGCTGTGCAGTGGATTCCACTCATTCCCACGAACTCCTGCTTAACTGAGTGTCCCCCAAAGCTCCCGGGACCTTGGGCTGGAAGACTCGGGGGTTCCCTGAGCAGCGCTGTCATTATCTTCACTAGGTTACATTTACCCCATGCGAACGTCCCCATTTTGCTTTCTTGCTGTTCGCGTAACGTGGGTCAGAAGCGACTGTGGCTCAGTGTCGTACTCGCAGAAGAGCAGCTTTCCTGACTCCTCCTGCAACTGGAGATTGCCCTGAAGCACAGCACCTAATTAACCTTGTTTTATTCTTTGTAGCTGCAGGTGGTTTTATTGCCCATAAACCTATCCTGGTCCCTCTCTTCAGCTATTCTCATCTGCTGTGGGCCATGATTCTTTTTCGAAATGTCCATTTTATAAATCACTTTAATTAGTTTTATATCATTCTGTTATATTTATATCACTTGATTTAGGTTTCAGATTGCTTCCATTACATCTTGTGTATTGCTTTGATTTTATTTATGGTGTTTCTAGTGCATTTGCATTGCTTTCCTTAGATGGATATCATTTTGGCTGGATTTACAGTGTATTTCTTCAGTTAGATTTATATCACTTTAATTAGATTTATATCCTTTTAGAATTTGAGGGCTTCACTTAGATTTATAATATCTCTTTTTCTAGGCTTGTCTTGCATAGCAGATTCACATCCTTTTTGTTTTCAAGGATATTGCTTAACTCAACACTGATGTTGTTTTATCTAGGCTTTGGTCAGGCTCCCAATTAGATATATGAACCAAGAACTCACCACCTGTTTTTTTCCCCCTAATTTCTACTGGGATCATTCCAGCATAAACTGTGCTGATTTAAATTAACCTCTTCCAAGTCAGCGCCAGCAGGAGTGTAGTGGAGACCATCTCACTAACTGGATTCCTCAGAATATACCCAGTGGGAGCCCAGTTAGTGAGATACCACTTTCATTCCTTTCTTTGCTGTACACTGAATATCACACCATCACAGGGGAGCTGAGCACACTCTCCCAGCATGGCAGGGGGCCAGGACTGTAGTCTCCCAGGATGCAAGACTCTGGGATCAGTGTCCAGTTGGGTGACGTAGGCTCCAAACTGGGTTTTCCCCGTCCAAGCAAGTGCCCTAAGCATAAAGCAACTGGGTGTTGAGGGAGCGGTAGCGTTTCCTTCTCCACTTTCCTTTTTGCAGGAAAATACTCCAGTATTTTAAGGATAGCTCAGAGCTCGCAATCCCAGGCATAGTAGCATCTCTCTCCTCAGCATTTCCTTCTTGCTGGTGTCCCCAAGACCATAACTGTGCGAAGGGAGCAGGCACCTATGCCCTGTCCATGGTGAGGCCATGCCTCCTCACGCCTCATTTTGAGCTGAGGTCTTGCAGGACATGAAATTCCAGTGCAGGAGCCTGTCCCTCAACACCCCGGCCATAGACCACAGCCGGAGGAAAGCAGCAGTGCTCCGAAAAGCCGCTCTTCCAGCTAATGGCCACAGAGGACCTGGCTTTGTATGTCCTGCCCAGCTCTGATCACATCAGTGTAAGAAATCGTCTAGAAGGGATCTAAATCCACATGCATCAGGGTGAAAGCCAACCTCTGATTGAGACGGGTCAGTAGATGTCCCTGAGGGCTGTTGTTTCAGATGTTCACAGCAGGATATTTGGTTGCTTGCCTGGAAACATGTGATTCGGGGCTCTGTCGGAGGGCAGGACAGGGGGCCAAGCGGACCACTGCTCCCAGACCTTACCCAGTCTTATCTCTAAACCCACTGAGGGCCTGAGCTGATGGACTTCAATTTCTGTTAAGGTCTTCAGCCACCAGCACTCAGTTTGGCAGGGGTGGCTGCCCTCACTCAGAGGTCTCACACAGACAAAACCAACCTCCTGAATCTCTTCTTTCCCAAAACACAACATGACACTGGAGCTTACTGTGTGTCCAGAGCTATTAAAAGCTTATGAGACATGCCGCTCACACAGCTGTAGCGTTAGGGTACCTGGGGCTTGGCTGTGCGAGATGCCTGCCAACCAAAGAACAGCCTGGCAGCGGTGCAGAGGGTTGCACATCCTCCTGGTGCCTGGAAATGGCAGGAAGGTTTCCCTTCTGCTGTGATTACTGCAGGGCAGCTTTCATGGGGCAGTTTCAGAAGAATTTTGCAGTGGGTTTGAATGGGATTCCTGTGTTTGTGCGGCATTCGGGAGCCCATGTCAAACAGGCCAAGAGCTGGGTTCAGGAAAGGAAAGGAAAAAAGTTTTTCACCTACCGATGCCTTCATCCTGCCCTGTCTTTGTCTCTCTCCGATCTCCCTCTCTTTGTGTTTATTCCCCCTGTGAACAGGACAAACCCTCTGAGGCATGAAGCAGCGAGGGAGGCGAGGAATGTGTTGCAGAAGGCCTGTTGTTTGATAGTTGAATCCAGATGTTAAGGGAAGGAGCAGAGTTGTGTGGCTGGAGCAGGAGAAAGTAAGGGGCACCGAGCCTGCCCTGCCGTTTAGACCAGTTAAACACAAAAGGGAGGTGAATTCGATTCTTCAGGTACAACTTCTGTTCTGCCTCCAGCAGAGGACAGAAGCTGGACCAAAAGGGAAGCCTGCCCAAATTTTCAGTGTAAGAGAAGGGCTGACCCACAAAAACTACTAAATCCTACTCTCCTATTCCAGTGTGATGTGTTTTGGCCCGCACCAAGGCGTCTTCTGCAGAAGGCATCCACAGCCAACGCTTAGTCGGGAGCCTGCTTCACAAAAGCAGCTATTACTGATGTAAGGAGCCGTAGGACAGTGTTGGCCACAAGGCAGATTTTCCGAGCATTTCCTAGTAGCTCCCAAATCTACACCATCGGCATGAACTCTGAAGTCTCTCCTTCAGACAGACCAGAGTCTTCCACGTCATCCTTCCAGCTCGCATGGCCGTTCTAAGGAAGGGCAGCCCAGATCTCGACTGCTGTTAGTGGATGGTCCCCACCAGCTCCCACGGTTCAGGGTTATCTCTTAGGGCCTCAGGTCCCATGTGAGGGATCCTCATCTGTATTGCGTGGCGTGGCTTCAAGGGTATTATTTTTGTGGCATTTCCCTATTCCACCCTAGCTGTGAACCAGGTCACACAGACCACGGCAGGAGCAGGCTCATGCTCTTGAGTCTCTTCCCATGAATTTACCCAGGACAAAAGGGGCAGAACCCCTCCTGCACACACCAAGAACCACTCCAGCTGCTCTCCTTCCCCCTTCCTCTGCCTTTCTCATCCTCCCTGCAGCTGCATCCAGCCTCTGCATAAATGAGCATGGTATCTCAATTAATGTGCATCTAATCAGGACATCAGCATCGCTGGAGGAGAGTCTGCATCGGCTATAGGGGTTGAGCACACAGTTAACCTCCCAGTGCTCTGCCGCTGGGGCCTGTTCATTTAATTACACCCCGGCTGCTGTACTCCTCAACCTTTTAATTGCCTAGGACAGAGAATAGGGTGGTAAACAGGTCAGAGATAAAAGATGCTAGGCATTGTTTTAAGACAGTAAAGCTGTTTTTAAACACCATTCAGAAGCTTGTTTTATGCAATTGCCGAGAAAAGGAGGGCATTCAGGAGGGGCAGCAGGGAACACTCAAAAGGGATGCTGAATAGTTTTTAATTAATGAAAAATGACTTGAAGCCCGATTCCCTTCTGTAACAGTAAGATCCCTACTGAACAACACAACACAAATCCTTTCCCAGAGCTTCAGATCAAGCCATAGGTCCTCTGTAGTAATATTCCTGATAATAGCTGGGATTTAGTCAACAAGTTGGGGGGCTGGGAGAGGGGGAAAAAAAAAATCCAATTAACTCTCCCAGAGCTCTGTTAGTTCTGCAGTGCTGTGAACAATAGTAAAAAGCTGGGTTTTATGTGTTCAGATCCCCAAAATAGTTGCCCTGACTGAATCCTTCAGAAAGCACTGATGATTCTTTCATGTAGCTTTAAAAGTAGTTTGGCATGAAAATGAAGGACGGAAGATTAAAGAGATCAAGGCAGAACATTTGGGTCTGATCCCTGACCTCAGTTACACCAACTTCATTTGAGATTAACACCAGTGTAAATAAGATGAGAAACTCGGGGACTGAACAGGCAGCAAAAGCTCTGTTCTTGGTTGATTTTCGTTTTGAAGACTTGGATCTCTCAGGCTGTTCTGGACAACTGCCGAGGGGTGAAAACCCACTGAAAAAGACTGTGCTATGAAAACGAGCACAACCAAAAGTCTGGTTTTCCTTCCCCTTGCCTTCTCCTCACTGCCCTGAACTCCGTCTGTGCAACCAGTTAGCCAAAGCGCTGCAAGGAGAAGTCTGCCTGCCGCTCGGTATGTGCACACAGAGCTCTCCTCAGTCCAGCAAGGGAAATAAACCTGATGAGGCCAGGGGATGGAAAGCCTTGGTAAACCATGGGCAAGTTGCCCGGCAAAGGCTGGGAGAGAGGATGGTTCTCAGGATCTGCTAGCTGGGTTAGCAGTCTGATCAGGGCACCAGGCCTGAGGCTGTGGTGACAGGGTGTTTCCTGGGGTTCTGCTCAGCCTTACAGCTTCCAAGATGAGCTAGCTGTGCGGTGTTTTCCCTGCTGAAAGAGCTGCAGAAAGTACCTGCAAAGCTGTGAGCGTGCTGTGAGATGCTCCCAGGGAAATGCATTGCCCCAGGAGCATGGGGAAACCTTCTCAAGCCCCTGTTCTACCTCTGTCCAAAAGCACATCTTGCTTCCCAGCTTCAGCAGGGTCAGGATCCTGCTTCTCCCCACTGCAGTTTGTGGGTGATCCTGGTCCGTCGTCAGTGAGTGTAATCTAGTCTTAAACCTCTTGCATTGACAAAACAGGTGTATGCACCAGCTCTGATGCTTGCTCCATCCATCTCCTCCATGCCTTACCCAAGCAAGGGCAAGGGTATTGTCCACAGTTCATTAGACACAGCCCAATAAATCACCTTGAAAGAAATATGTCTTGACATCAGTGCTTTGTTTGAGCTCTGGCTTGGAAAACACTTGGTGTCAGGGCCCTGAGCACACCAGCAGGCACTAATTGCCCCAACGAGCCTCACCGGGGCCTCAGCCCACACGCTCTCTTCCCACTGGCCCCACAGCTCCATTTAAGCCCAGGTCCCTCAGTCCTCCTCTGGGCTGGCTGTGTGGAGCACCTAGAGAGGGGGGCTGCCCCACTAGAGATGAGCAGAGTGGGACAAGGCTGCATCTTTGCCAACGCAGGCACGGTCCTGGGCAGAGCGAGAAGGGCAGGCTTAGCGGGGATAGCTGGTTCAGCCAACAGTCCAGCGAGCACCAGGCAAGTGTGAGATGGTAAGCCAGGTCCAGGGTCATGCTGAGGAGACAAGTCAAGCTGAAAAGGTCCTACCTGTAGTGGAGCTCAGGTAAGGGTTGGGGACGAGGGTCTTTGCTTAAAAGGAGCAGTGGAGCTAGGGCAGAGGGGGTGCAGAGGGAGGGCTGAGGCTGGACATTTAAGGATTGTTGTTGCTCTTAGGACCCCAGCAGTTAGGTATGGAACAGCCCTTCCGAGGGTGCCCTGCCTGGATGCGTGCCTTCCCTGGCAGCCAGGGCTTCCTAGCTGCTTCGTGGCTTCTGCACTGAATTTCTGTTCAATGGAGTGCGTGATGCTAGAGGCAAAGGCAACTTGAAATGGCAAACAAGAGGCCTCTGTGAAGAAGCAAAGACAATCTGGAGGACTTAGAGCTTCTTGGGAACCACTGTGGTTGTTGATTCAGCAGTCTGAGGGGAACCTGGGAGGTGTGTCTCTTGCCCCTCCAAAGGCGAGGGATGCAGAAGAGTTGCTGGCAGCAGAGCAGTTCTCAGCAAGCTGTCCTTCCCCACTGCCCAGCCTCGCACAGCCCAGCTCCCCACTGAATTACTGAGATTGTTTCTTAGAATAAGCAGCTCATTCACAACAAACATCCTCGCTCTTTGATGTGCTGGTGGTACTGTTGTTGTGGTGTTTTAAATACCTTGGTTTCATGTTCATAATAAGAAAACTGGCCACAGAGCCTTACTGTAAGCTGATGAGAAAGTAGCAGTAATTACTGCTCTCTCCTCCATGGGAGGGTAACCTTCCGATGCTAATGGCCTCTGGAGTATTGACTGATTACTCACATTGGGGTGAAACAGCAAGGAGAAAGGGCCTGCCTTCTCTTTGGTCTTAAGTGCTCCTGTGTAAGGGGGTTGGGCAGGAAGCATCCTAGACTGCATAAGAGATAGTCACAGCAGTCTGATTTTGGACTAAGAGGGGAAAAGATATTTGTGTGTGTGTGTCTGTGGGGTGAGGGAGAAGGCAGATGTATTCCTGGAATGGATGAAGGGAGAAGATGGTGCAGATATTTATGCATCATCCAGCTTGACAGCATGCACGCAACAGCAAGTGGGTGGTAAGTGGTGAAGACAGGGTGGCTGCAAACATTTTTGTTTGCCTGGTAAATTTGCATGTGGGGAAGGCAGGGCTCTTGCAAGCAGTTTACCCACAGAGCCTTGTGTGGTATGGTACAGGACTTCTCACGCTCTCTACTTCTATTTTTCCCTTGCCTGATAAGGCTCTAAGCTCTTACAGCAAGGGCTGCCTTTGAGTCCAGATCTTAGTGGGCACTGATCCTTTCCTGATTTTCCAAGGTGCTGATGTGACACTGAGCTTCTGTAAATGAAGTTTTGAGGTGAGGAAGGGGGAATGAAGATTTGTAGCTTGGCCAAACATTAGTGGTTTTCCCAAGGGATGACAAAGGATGCATCTAAGGCACCAAGGCAAACCCCATGTCGGATTGTAATCCCCTGCTCCCACGCACTGCCCTGCTGGAACTTCACAACAAAGCACAGCGGAGAGTGTTTTCTTTTAACATCTTTTTTTTTTTTTTTTCCCCTCCTTAACCTTGTTCTCAAACATGGCTGAGGTATTTTAATGGAAGTTTCCTCCCAGTAAAAAGACTGCAGCGTGTGCACATACCAGAAACTCTTGCCCCAGACCGTTAACATTCAGCAACACTAAATGCAACTCAGCAACTGATCCTGCAATGGGAACGTTGAACTGTAAGGCATGTTTCACCTTTCCTACAGTTACGAAGAGAGATTACACGTATGAAGAGCTGTCCCATATCAGGAAACAGCAAAGGTAGCAGAGGCTGATTGACACCAGTAAAGAATCGGTTTGGCCATTCAGACCTGTCTCAAAGTCTTTAAGCCGTACTTACTCTTCCCCTGCTACCCTTAATGGCCAGTAATTCTCCACCCACCATGAACCTGTTCGAGTGCCTCTTGCTGGGATGCTGAGAGCAGTGTCTGTCCCTTTTGCTCGTCAGCTTTCAGTCTCTTTCAAATCTCAGCAAAGTTCTCCTCTCTTGTGCTCCCTGGTTACCTTTCTGTCATCCGCTGTTAAAGAGCTACTTGCTCTTTAATTCTGTCGCCTGCCAGTGTTTTAAACCCCCTCCCCACGCTCCAATATTTCTTGTCTGCGTGTCCATTCATTTTGGGACTGGGATCAAATCTACCGTTCCCAGGTCAGAGTCAAGGTTCAGTTGTGCCCTGCTCAAATTGCAATCTGCAGGACTACAGCATTCCTGGCAAGGTGCTGAGCCTCAGAAAGAGCTCTCTGAGACAGCCTGCTTTCTGATTTCCTTTGCTCTAGGAGGTACTAGGAGAAAAATGATACCACTTACTCCAAGCCAGCTTTGCTAGCTTGGTAGCACAGTGAGGGACAGTCCTGAATTACCTCTTGCACCCCAGGGTCCAGGTACACAGTGGGCACTGCTGAAACCTGCAGCTGGGAGAGCGTGTTCCTGTGAACGTGTAGACCTGCAGGGAGCGCAGCCTTATCTCCTCTTATCCTCCAGCACGGACACGGGACCGTGCTGTGCTCTGATGCTCGGGGCTGAGTTGAAAGCTGATGGACCTGAAGTAACCCTAGTGCAACAGGGTAGTGGATTCCAGATTTGGGCTGAGAAGTGAGTATGGCCCTTTGGACTGGAAGTCTTCCAAGGGTTATTTGTGCCCACTCACCCCATAGCACTTTTCCTTCTAGCCCCTGCTGGGGTCTTCCTGTCTTTTTGCATAATCTCTGAATAAATACACTGTGAGTGGGGCATTTCTGCAGCTGTTGTCACGAGGAACTGTCTTCTGTAGGTTTCTACCTTGTGGGCCCTCCCTCTCTTTTTGTACCTGAGCTGAGCCATTTCTTTTCTCCCGTTTGCACCTCTCAACTTTTTCTTCTCCTCTGCTCTTATTTTTAGCAGTGCTATTGTCCTGAAAAGTATTTCAAGGAGACTATTTGTTTGAGAGAGGCTGTGAAAATTTAGGGTTAAAACTTGTGTGAAGTCCCACAAAAAGCACTACTTGAACAAGAGTGATCCCTTTGCCTGGAAGTGTGGATTTAAATGGTTGTTTCTATTTATTCCTGTGCTTCTCCTTGCAAAGCTCTTTCTCTGAGGCCCTGATCCGGCTGCCACGGTGACCTTTGTGTTTGCAGAGAGACCTTTTGAAATCAAAGGGGCCCTTCATGAGCATCTGCCCATCTGGAAGTGATTGCAGAACTGGGTGGGTGAAGGGCAGGTTGGGAGCTTTTTGACTGAACTGCAGCGTCTGAAGGGACCCAGGTCCACATGCCTGTGAAAGAAAATCTGAAGCGGCCCGCATTACATCCTCAGGGGCAGGAATCTATGCAGCGTGCCTCACAACAGACCTGCAACCGTGCGCTGAGGGAGCCCGAGCAATCATGCAAATGCCGTTCAGTTCACAGCAACCACATGTTTAGAGGAGTCTGTGTTTGTGCAGGCAGGAGAGCGGGGCTTTGTTGCTAACGCTGCCCTCCCTTCTCCCTTCCAACTGCAGTCTGTAGGCAGTTGTGTATCCCACGGAAAAAAACCCAAAGCCACACAAAGCGAGCGCAGGAGAGCCCCGAGGCGTGCGGGAGACGGCGTCTCCCTGCCTCCATCCTCCCGCCGCCCCCCGGAACCCCGCTGACCGGAGGCCGCGGGCTCTGCGCAGGGGACGCGGCTGCGGGCAGCGCTGGCTTTCCCGGCCCCTCCGCCGCGGCCCGGCGCTGGCCCTTTAACGGCGGGGCGGCGCGCTGCCTCCGTAGGGCAGGTCCCTGGGCCCGGGGAAGGAAGTGACGGGCGGGGGGCGAGGGAAGAGCCCGCCGAGGGCTCGGATGAAAAGGGCAAGCGGCCGGCGCGCCCAGCCAGCCCAGCGGGGCCGCGGCCGGGGGCGCGGCGGGGCGCCTTCCCACGCC